>JAMRYI010000871.1:0-65121 GCA_029231635.1 Ditylenchus weischeri | reverse complement strand
TTTCTGTGAATTTTATAAACATTTATCAACACATTGACCATTGATTTTGTAGCTAAGAATGTCAGCTTCAAAATGAGTGGTCAACTTTAAAAAAATGTTCACAAAATTGCTAGAAAAAACACAATGCCACAAAGTCTTCGTTTGAAAGATTTACATTCTAGGGCTGTGAAACGTTAATATTACCGGTAATATAACCGGTCGTAATCTAGATTATGACCCGATAATGAATAATCGGTCATATTCTTTTTCAACGAGCAGGAAATAGGGCCGGAGTTCGGTATATCAACTCCTCCCAAAATAGGGTTTGAAACACTTTTTTGTGTGTTTTAGGGACTGAAACATGTAGAAAACATGTTTCAGGTGGTGAACGGCAGTTTTTGAAAAAAAAATTTTTTGACTAAATTTTGACTTTTTTGTCTTGGTGGACCAAGGTAAAGGGTACTGAAGGGTAGCTGGATATGGAAAAGCATTTGAAATTTAGTTAATGCATAAAAGTGTTTGAGGGAACTGATAAGATTTGTTTAGAAGTGCAAGAAAGTCGGCGTTGAAGCAAGGAAAGAGATTGATCGATAAAATTTTCTTTAAATTATAAAAAGATTATGACCAGAATATGACCGAAAACGAGATTATGACCGGTAATATTACCGCGAAAGATTTTGACCGGTAATTTTCACAACTCTAATATATTCTCTATTAAGTCCCCAGCCCATTGTTCAAAATCGTGTTGTTGGCATTGTGCTTTTGACCCACTTTTGTAGACTGATCTTGAGCAAGTTATCCCTCAATCTGTAGACAGTGAGATGAGCTAAAAATTGAAAGGTAGCTTGCCCAAGAGTGGTTTACAAAAATTGGATCAAAACGCTATGCCAAAAACATGATTTTGAATTGGGTGGGTGGGGATAGGGTTCAGATTAGGGTTCAATCCGAATATTCGCGCGAATATTCGGGAGCAATGTTTGCAGTGCGAACATTCAAACAACTGTATTGTTGACTGAGAGTTGACTGTATTGGGATAGTTGACTGTATTGTTGACTGAGAGTTGACTGTATTGGGATAGTTGACTGTATTGTTGACTGAGAGTTGACTGTATTGGATATTTGACTGACTTATTGACTGAGAGTTGACTGTATTGGGATAGTTGACTGTATTGTTGACTGAGAGTTGACTGTATTGGGATAGTTGACTGTATTGTTGACTGAGAGTTGACTGTATTGGGATAGTTGACTGCATTGTTGACTGAGAGTTGACTGTATTGGGATATTTGACTGTATTGTTGACTGAGAGTTGACTGTATTGGGATAGTTGACTGGATTGTTGACTGAGAGTTGACTGTATTGGGATAGTTGACTGTATTGTTGACTGAGAGTTGACTGTATTGGGATAGTTGACTGCATTGTTGACTGAGAGTTGACTGTATTGGGATAGTTGACTGTATTGTTGACTGAGAGTTGACTGTATTGGGATAGTTGACTGTATCACAGTTTGCAAAAGTAGTAAGACAATATTCGCGAATATTAGCGGCCATTCAATATTCGCGCGAATATCCCAACTCTAGGTGGGAACTTAATAGAGAATATACGGTATATAAATTCCGAGCCAACTCCTCAGCAGAGCTTTTCCAGATAAAGACAAGTCTTTGAAAATCCATTCCGAACTTTCCACACACAGTAATTGTTTAGTTCGCTCCCCCTAAAGTTGACTTTCAAAAAAGTTGTGGAAAAGGATGGTAATCTCAGACAGTGCTTGTCATGCTTTTCTTCTCCACACACTTTTTATTGTTGTACTGGGAAAAGTTAGGTCCCTGAGGGATTGCGCCTCTTTTCTTCCCCACTAACTTCATTTGGTTGGCATGTCAGAATCCCCCAAAGAGTGCCAGAAAGTGTTTTAATTATAAAAATATGAATAAGAAAGAGCAAGAACATTTGGGTCGATAAAAAAGAAAACTTGTCTGCTATTGGACCAGCAAATATTTTAGACGGTTTTTTAGAGTAAAAGGGTAAAATACAATCTAATTTTTTCATCCCGAAGTCACTAAGAAACATGTTCAATTTCGTCCTAACGTAAGCTGACCTATCCTGCCAGGGTCCAGTCGTAGCTTTTTGTCCCCCTTTTTTTAAATTTGCAACTGCTTTAAATTTGATTTTTTTTCGCTGTTCGGGGAACACCTTTGAGTCCGTCTTAACGTGCGGTGGCCTACCCTGCGCCTAAGGCTTTGTCTAAATTAAAAAAGAGAACAAAAGATACACTGAACAGCCAAAAATAAATAAAATTCAAAAAGGCGCGAATTCAAAAAAGTGGGCAAAAGTGCCTACGCCATTTAATTGTAATGATAGTCCCGCCTAGGGACACTTTTTTACCTCAATTTTTAAAAAATTTCGTCAGTCTAGTGCAAAATATCGCAAGGATTACTTTTTAGCCGGTCATTTTTAAAAATGTTTAAAACTAAGACCCGCGCCTCTCGATAACCCGCCACCCTTCTTTCAAAATAGGGTGGCGGGTTATCGAGAGTCGACTGTATATAGTACCATTCTCGGTAAATGAAAAAATCTGTAAAGCAGTCCGGAATTAGGGGGTTACGGGTCGGGTTAAAAACAGCATTAAAAATTAAATGCAACACAAATTTCAATTTAAAAAATATCCGTGTTTTTTAATTATCTATGTACATCAGTGCTCGAGCAAAAATTTGTCTTTTTGACTATCTGTAATTTGGTACATTTTTTTGAAAAGGACGGTTTTATCTCTGGCTTTTACCGTGTTTACTGTTACCGAAGTATATGATGAAAAAGTCCAGAATCTATCGTATATGCGTAGATCAATAAAGTGATCTAGATGGCCAATACCGCCAATTCAAAAAATTTTGCCTAATCATTGAACTTCTGTACGGATTTTTTAACTTGGTTTCTAACGAAACTTTACCTAAATTAAATTCTAGGCCTTGTTTTGTTAGAAACCTAGTTGAAAAATCCGCACAGAAGTTTAATGATTAGGCAAAAATTTTTTATTTTGGAGGACAATTTAAAACAGGTGGCCATGTTCCTTTAAGTTTGTTTGCCAGTTCGGTCAGAAGATTTTTCGAACCAATTTTTTGAGTCTCTCACTGATTCGAAAATTATAAATTCGATCATTCTTGCAAAAGACAGCAGTTCTCTTTAATTTAATAAAGAAAAGTTTTTATAAAAAATTAAATCCTAAAAAATAAAATCCTAGAAATTCTTTGGACCAGACTGTCCAAAAAGAATCAGTAAAAGACTTCAAATTTTGGGTACAAAAATGAAAAAAAGTTTGAGCACTGTACGATTGGACTATATTGGATAAACTTGACTGTATAAAAAGCAAAATGCAAGAAAAAGGTAAGGAAACCACTTGTTTGCAAGAAACCCAGTAAAAATGGCAAAAGTTGCGATAAATTTATTTTCTTATCAAATATTAGAAAACAGCTCAAATTAAAAATACAATTGTCCATACAAAATTTTGTCGTTTGAATCGCCGTGATCTTGCGACGAATATTATTAGCCATAAAGCTTTTTGCAACTCCTTGACTAGAATTTCATAGCTAGACACAATTTTATCAAGGCAAAAAATTTCTTGTCGTAGAAACACTTTTTTGCCGTGAAAATTTTTTCTTGCTGTAAAATGAATTTTTACGGCAAAAGAAAATAGCTGCGGCGGAAGAAAGTATTTTAGCGGCGAGAAAAAGTTTTTTTACGGCAAAAAAAGTATTCTTACGGCAAGAAAAAGGTTTGCCATTTTTATCAGCGCTTCTTTGGTCAAAAATTTTGGAATGCACTGGACTGAAAATACTGCAGTCAATTTTTTTGTTGTTGACGTAGATTTTACTCATTCTATCCTTTTGTAGTTCTTTTGTTTATATTAAATGTCTTCATAATAGGAGCCGCTATAAAAGAATGAAACTCATCTGTGTTTAGTTGCTCATGTCATCTGTCCACGAAAAGCTGGTGGTAATTGGGGATAGGAAGTGTGGTAAAAGTAGCCTGCTCAGCGTCTTCGGCAAGAACCAATTTTGCAAAAGTATGATCCTGCGGATTTTGAAATCGAACGCGTTTTTGATGTATGTATTGGCTCGAGCACGGTGCGTTAGAATCTATTTAAGCAGTATTAACCAAATCATTCAGGGAAGATAATTGTGCAAGACTCGTCGGGTGATGAAGAGTTTGATCGTTTGCGTCGTCTTATCTATCCGGACACCAGTGTCGTCATCGTCTGCTATGGCATTGATTCGCCTGAGTCTTTTCAGAATGTGCGTGAGAAATGAGCCCTTGAAGTAACATTTTTATGCATCTAATTTTTCCCATCTGATTCCCTTAATTAAATTTTAGGCTCGTCACTTTTGTCCAAGGGTGCCGATCTTTTTGGTCGCAAACAAGCAAGACGTGCGCGACGATGAAAACACTACAAGATTTGCAAAAGAGGAACGAGGTGGTTAAATTTCTCTCTATCTCTTATAAACAAATGACGAAGATTATTCTGTTTTAGAAGCCAATGACGTACATAGAAGGGATGAAAATGGCTGGTGAGATCGATGCAGTCGCTTACTCCGAGTGTTCAGCTAAGACCAAAGAGGTACTTTATTTAACCCCGAGGATCTGCTTCAATGGGTTATTGGGCAATCTAAAAAGAGGACCTCTTAGCCTAAGAATATCTTTTCAGGGCGTTTACGACATATTCAGCCAAGTGACGCAAGGAGCTCTTGAGCGAAAAAAGCAGGTACCATTTAAAAGCTCTGCTAAATTAAAGTGAAATGAAAATTATTTCTCTTGTATTATCAGGCGTCTCCTTTTCACGCAATTTATCTAATCTCTATATAGACAGCAGCAGCACTTTTATTTGACTCCTCGATTCATTTGACACTTGGCTGCGATTTGCTTTTTCAAGATGAATTCACCATTAGAAGTTTCAAATGAAGCTATTTTTTGGGTGTTCTTGATTGTTGGAAGCTATACAGAACTTCAAGGATCCCATCAGACATTTGGCAGCGTTTCGTTTAATCCAGCTTTGGGTAATTTTCTTCAAAATCACGATGCGTTAATTTTTAAACTTCAGTCCTCCTTCAGCGTGGAATCTGCTAAAAAAAAATTATCTGTGGCCTATATAAAATGATTGAGCGCAAGGAAAAGCATTTTCGACGAGAGAAACTAGAGCTGACCATATAAATGCGACGTGCTGAAGATGAAGCCTCCGTGAAGGAAGATTAAGCTCGAGATAAGGAAGAAGCTCTGGCGAAATGCACTGCTTTGCTCCGTTCCAAGTACTTAGCTCTCTGCGCAAAGTATGACGAAATTCCAGAAGATCTTGACTAATTTTATGTGTGAGAATTCAATTATTGTTTGAACATACCTCCATAATTGTCATTGGTGTTGCTTCGATACAATAAAGAAATTTGTGGTGATTTGATTGTCGTTTTTAGCGCTCATTTAAGCCTTACTTGGGTTGGAGTATCACAAACCGCTTTTTTGGTCACAACAAATCGTAGACCAAAACAGTTAACTTCCTTATTTGAACCTATCCAATGGATATCCAATCACCAAAAGTATCGACTCATCTTCAAAGATATGCACCCAAGACATCTGAGCATTGGATGAAACATTCTGGGTACTACTACTTAGGCACTTCCAACTGAGTAACTCTACCTCGTCAAAACAACCTAAATACCACCTGGATACCCTACGGGAAACAAAACTATTCCAAAACAGGGGTTTTTGCTAGTCAAATCGTTGTTTTAGCATTATCAAACCGTGTTCAGGACACGATTCGGATAGGGTACATTGATCTCTAATTAATTTCAGCTAAATCTGAAATTTCGGATTCTGGAGGTGGACTCATATATGGGAGGTAACAGGAACTTCCTTTACCCACTCTGAGGCTTAGTGATCTCTTAAAAACTAGTTTATGAATATTATCTACGAAAAAATAACGTTTGCTATCACCATTAATGATCTTAGACGCACCAATCAAAAGAATAATGTTTAAAAATAAGGCGCGAATTCGAAAATGGGACAAAGGGGACAAACGCCTTACGTAAGGCGTTTGTCCCCTTTTGTTCCATATGGGAAAAAAGGAAACAAAAGCCCTAACGCCGTGCGGTCCACCCATGGTTTAAGACCATACTTGCGCCTCCACCGGCGAGGGCGGCGGCGCTGGCGGGGGCACAAGTATTATTCGCAAGTACGTTTTTAATTTTTTTTGGAAACGTGCAAGTATGTTCAAGACTTGTCTTATTCAGTTTTAAACTCTAAAAATTTCCTAGCCCGAAAACTTTTTCGATTAACCTAATCAATACCATTGGAGTGCTTCAGTAAGCCGTGGTTTCTAAACCATGACAAGAATACGGCCAAAAATCACTGGTCGTGCGTTAAAGAGGAAACTGAATTCCGCCCACAAATTTTATATTGTCATTTTCCTTTGAATTTTGTTTTAATTTCTTCCATTTTTTGCGGTAGCGTATAGCCCTGGAGTTTGGCTTTCCAATAAGTTATATTTTTTTTCTAACAAATTTTATGTTGTCATTTTTTCTTTCAGTTGAAGATAATTGCTCAGGACTCGTCGGGTGATGAAGAGTTTGATCGTTTGCGTCGTCTTATCTATCCGGACACCAGTGTCGTCATTGTCTGTAATATAACTTATGCTGAATAATTTCAGAGTTATATAAATTGAGGTTTAAAAAATTGATTTAGAGACCTTTTAGTCTCCATATTCCAGAAACCGTTTAGCAGAGTTTGATAGCTTATTGGAAGGCCAAGATCCACAAATACACGGTAATGCAAAAATTTAAACAATTTAAACAATAATTTAAAGGAAAATGGCAATATAAAATTTGAGGGTGGAATTCAGTAATTTGAGGGTTAAATCCAGACTTTTGAGGAGGGATTCAATTTGAGCCAACAGGTAAAAATAAACGGTAAATTTTCTATGCATATTTTTGCCATTTAGTCTCCAAATCTAACCCACCCCTTGGCTGCTCCGATTTGACCTCTTGGACAATCACTTTGGACACATCTACAGGGGGATAGGGGCACACAGAGTCTGGCAGTGAGTTGTGCGCCTCTTTCCTACTGCTATTCCTGCCACCACCCTCCGAATCCGTGAAGTCGTGGGTGATGTGGGCTAGGTGGGCAGGCACAGCTAGGGCAAATGAGGGACTGGCTGGAGTGCCATCATACAGGGCAGTGGAGCAGGGAGGCAGTGGACTGCAGCAGGCAGGCGGCAAGCTACGGCTGGACATTGGAGGCGACTGGGTGGCCACAGATACCTTGCCTTCTAACCTGAAGGCTGGCGCAGGGCAACTCCCTGAGGGTGCATAGCCATCATTTTGGTTGAGGCTGGAAGTGGCACAGGGACTAGGGGCACGGGCAGCGTTCTGCAGAAGGGCACTGTCCGATATTTGCTCAACTGAATTTGGAAATTTGGTATTTAGGATGAAATTTCAAAAGGCTATAGCTAAAAAAGACACACCAAAATACTGATTTCCACAATAAATTTACTCATTTCTCCCAATAAATCGTATAAATGAGTCTTTTTCGGTGTTTTTCTAACTACGATTTACTCGAGGAAATCAGTATTTTGGTGTGTGATTTAATTTTCAGCCAATTTGAAAAGGGGTCTACCGTAGTTTGAGGGCACAAGGCCGGTTTTGCCAGCAAGAGTCTCGCCCAAGTAGAACTGGTCTTCGTCCATTTGACCATGCACAAGGATGTAATCGCCAGCTTGAAGGCTGAGCTCTAGATGAGGGTTGTCGTTGGGCGAGTCTCTTAGAGGGATGTATTGGAACAGGGCACGGAACAGTCTGAAAATGTGTAAAGGTTAAGTTTTTTAATAAGAGATCAGCTTTTCATAAAAGAACGGAGTAGATTTAAAAGGAAGAAAAACTAAAAAGGAATAACGTCCAACCTGTATTAATTCCTCTATCCCAAAAGTACGAAATGTACTTGACGCAGCTCTATTTAGAATTTAGCCGTATTAAATATTTATAGGGTGCCCATAATTAAAGCTAGAAGTAGGGGTGTGCATGAGCCGGCCGTGACCCACTTTTTGAACACATACCGTGAATGCTCTAATTATTCGCCACCCTAATTTCAACTGGTCTGACATTCCTGTTTTCATTCACTATTTGAGGCCTACAAAAAGTGCCTGTGAAAGATTTTAAAAATCTAACGGCTAAAGTATAGTATAGCA
The DNA here is from genome assembly GCA_029231635.1 of Ditylenchus weischeri. Lineage (NCBI taxonomy): Eukaryota > Metazoa > Nematoda > Chromadorea > Rhabditida > Anguinidae > Ditylenchus > Ditylenchus weischeri. The sequence goes on along the minus strand of JAMRYI010000871.1, from coordinate 56,931 downwards.
AGTCCTCCCAAAAAGGGATTTTAGTTGCTTTTTAGTGTGTTTTAGGGCTTGAAACGTGTACAAAACATGTGTTTAGGTGGGGGACGGCACTTCTTGGAAAAATATTTTTGGCCAAATTTTGACTTTATGCATCCAGAGTCACTTCCGAGTGATTTGTGTCTAAGGTATGGGTGTGTGCGCATCTCAACTCGAAGCCCCCAAGCCCCCTACGCCCCCTCCGGGGACTTACTTACCTTAGAGATGAATCCGAGAAGACTGTTGACAATAAATGCATAAAGAGACTCTTTTTGCGTAGTCCAGTGAGAAAAGCAAGGTAAAAATGAACAAAACCAGGTGTCCAGGTACCCTCTCCAGGTGGTTTACCTTGGTCCCCCAAGGCAAAAAGTCAAAATTTAGTCAAAAATTTTTGTTTTCAAAAAGTGCCGTCCCCCACCTAAACACATGTTTTGTACACGTTTCAAGCCCTAAAACACAAAAAAAGCAGTTAAAATCCCTTTTTGGGAGGACTTGCTGTAATAAACTCTGGCAAATTTAACAGGCACTTTTTACGTAGCTCAAACACTAAATGAAAACACAAATTTCAGACCACTTGAAGTTTAAAAAAATCGCAGGGCTCTAATTATGCGCCATGGCGTATAATTAGAGCATTTACGGTATGTTGGCCCTAGAATAAAGTAAAGGAAGAGCACTAAAATTAAAAAGACGATTTCCGCCTGCAATTACCCAACAACATGTAATTGGATGAGTGAGGGAGTAAGGCTACAACAAAAAGTCAAAAAGGGGCCCAACAAAAGAGCAATGCAGCATTTGTATGGGGGCTAAAAAGAGACATTAATATTATTCATAAGTGCTTCTATTCTTATTTGTGAGCTTTAGCCTGCACACACATAATCTACTCCCTGGCTCTTAAATATTGGGGAGTGGGCAAGCACACGCAACACACACAACCACCCACCACTATTATTCCCCTGGCCCCAGCTGTTTTTTTGAACAAAACACTGAAAATGGGTTTTTGGTATATGGCAAAAACCACAAAATTTGACGGTAAAAAGCAATTTTGTGTTTTTGACTTTCACTTCAGTGTCAAGCACCAGGCATAAAATTTAGTTCAATTTTTCAGCTAAATTATGATATCTAATATAGTATTTGGCATGTGTGGGTGGGTGGTTAACGTTTTTTCACTTCGAAGGCCAGAACGGGTTGTAGATAGCGAAATCACTTTTGTCGCTAATACCATCGCGTTCCCCAGAATGTCAGCTTTCGTTTAAAAAAAAAGAACAGGCGAAAAAAATGAGTTCTAATAGGGGATATACCTATTTTTATGAATGAAGTCATAGCCCCTCATTGAAATTTCGAAATAACTGTACTATACAAATAACTGTACTGTACTTTACTATACTATAGACTATACTATAGAGACTATACTATACTTACTATACTATAGAGGCACCGATAGGCGCCTGTGGTCCCTTGTGTAACATGCCCTGGTATTGAAATCGAAAAAAGGCTCGACAACTCAATGCCACGAAATTGCTACTTTTAAAAGGTCAAGGTAAATGGTGATTCAGACGATTTCTCGGAGTGCCGTACTAAATTGATACTAAATTTTTTGCCAAATTCTAGACCACTTTTATGTAATGAGTCCGTGCCAGTGTTCGCAATCTTTTTTTAAAAAAGTTAAAAAATTGTGTTTTGACTAGGGTTGACCAACGGTCGACTGACCGGTCAAATGGACAACTATAATTTTGACTAGCAACTCTTTAAAAAAATGAGGCCGGAGTGCCTTATATGTCATAGCCCGAAAAGTGGTTTTGACCACTTTTTGAACTTATCTTGTCGTAATTAGTACGAAAAACATGTTTTTCACCCGGACGATTATTTGTGGAAAAATATTTTTGACCAAAAATGATCATAAATGATCAATAAATGATCATAAATATAGTTACACATCCACCAATTCACATGGCTGCTGTATGTAAAAGGGGAATGAGAGTGTTAAACTTTAGCATATTGTTCGGAATAGTCTCTAAGGTGATTGGGGTGCGCATCTCTGTCTCAAGCCCCGCGCCCCTGCGGGGGCGCGGGGCTTGACTTGAGATGCGCACCCCCAAGCACCTTAGAGACCATACATTCAAAAAGTGGGCTATGTAAGTGTACAACAACACTTGCATAGCCCTGCTTTTGCATGTGGTAGGCCGGCCATGAGAATTGGATGCTCACCCGCCCCGAACAGTGGACAATATGATCAAAAGTGGTTATTTATGATCATTAATGATCTTTTATTGATCATTTATGGTCAAAAATAATTTTCAAAAATGTCGTCGGGTGAAAAACATGTTTTTCGTACTATGACCAGATAAGTTCAAAAAAGTGGTCAAAACCACTTTTCGGGCTATGACATATAAGGCACTTTAGCCAAAAATGATTGAAGTGTACATTAGTCAAAGCTGCTATGGCATTCTGTTTTCTTTGGCTGTTCTGTAAAGTGCCCGAAAAATGCGAACACTAGTCCGTGCTTGGAATTTTTTTACTTGAGATTCTGGATTACGTAAAAAATACGACCCTGCACCTCGGATTTAAATATAAAATAGAACACGAAAAGACAAAAAAAATTAAAAATGTGCACGAAAATGTTGTTTTATATTTTGTACATTTTGTACACCCCTCAAGTCGGTTACCGCCCAGGGTTTGGCACTTTTTTAGCTCCGTTTTTTTAAATCTTTTTTAGGTCTGATTCGTCAGTCTAGTCTTAAAAATGGCAGATAAAGTGCCAACGACTTGTGCCAATCGTTTCTGAAAAATACGACTGCTTTTTCTATTTAGATCTGCAAGCCGCGCTTTAATGTACACTTTTATACAGAGTGGGCCTTTCAGAAAGACGGGGCTCGGCCACACACTGCTCAACTGACGCAAGAACTGCTCGAAGAAGAGGCTCCAGGATTCATCAAGAAAGACGAGTGGCCAGCCTATTCTCCGGACTTGAATCCTTGCGTGGATGGTGAAGAAGGTGTACGAATTCGGAAATCCGGCCAGCCTTCCAGCTTTGCGGCAGAAGATCGAAGAAGTCTGGGCGGAATTGAGCGTGGAAACCTGCCGGCAGTGGATAGAAGAGTTCAAGCCAAGGTTGGAGAAATGCGTCGAAAGAAACGGAAAGCATATTCAGCAGTATTTCAATAGGAATGAAGTTGTTATGAATTTTTGTGTTGTTATTGTTCGGAATTTTCAGTAAAGTTTGGGAGGGCTGATTTGTTGATTAGAATTCATCTTTTTGACCTAAACTTTTTTTTGTTTGAAAGTTCTATTCAAGAGCTACAAAATGGTATATGGCGCTTAGAAAAAGTATGGTAAACAAATTGAGAAAAAGTTGATTGAAAAAAAGATTTGAAACGCCGTTCTTTTTGGCCCACCCTGTATAAAAGTGTACTTCAAAGTGCGGCTTGCGGATCTAAATGGAAAAAGCTGTCGTATTTCTCAGAAACGATTGGCACAATATAAAAATCTGCTATTTTTAGTAATGGACTGACGAATCAGACCTAAAAAAGATCTCAAATTTTGGTAAAAAATATGTCTTATTTGACAAAACATTTGATTAAAAAATGCTTCAAAGAGTATGGTTTTACGCGCATCGACGTGCACAAAATTTGAATTGGCCGGGGACAGTTCTCTTTCGTCTCGCACTGTACTCTTTCGAGTCGTTCGAAATCAAAGAAAAGAGTACAGTTCTAGACGAAAGAGAACTGTCCCTTGCCAATTCAAATTTTGCACATGCCGCTGAGTCCAACAACCATGGTCGGCCCAGTATACAGGGTGTCCCGAGAAATTTGAAACACTTTGAAAGGCTATAAATTTTTTTATAGATCGAATTCCGAAAATCTGTCAACGCCCATCGACTCAGAAAAAATATAAAATTGTTTGGTATATGAAGTCAAAAACACGATTTTCGCTTAGTCATCCCTGTGGTTTGGGTCTTATCCATCCAGAGGCCATCCACTGAGCAGGACGCAGACCACAGGGCGAACCAAGCGAAAATCGTGTTTTTCACATTGTATGCCAAAAAATTGGGATTGAGTTCAGAATCCTCCCCCCACGCAGAGGGCTTAGTTGGAGAAGATAACCTCATATTCAAATTTTGTGCATGCCGCTGCGCGCAAAAACCATGGTCTTTTTAGTATAAATTGTTTGGCATTTTTACAATCTAAAACATTTCCCACCTGGTATTAGGACCACTCCTCTGCAAAGCCAACAACAAATTGTCTGAGACCGGTGAGCTCTTTCCGATGCTATTGTGGCTGTATTGTGCTCCAGCACTGACTGTACAGCCGGCAGTTGAGGTGGAGGGGTGTTGGTGATGGTAATTGTTGCTGGTAGCTGGCTGCTGCACATGGTTGGCCGTGCCGTAGTAGGAAGAGGGCATGTGTGTGCCAGTCTTCTCCATTGAGCACAACCCAAGGCACCTTCCCAAATTGGATCCCCAATCTTGTTTAATTGAAGCTGGTGGTGTTGGACTAAGTGGTTGTGCCAGCAGGATGAGCCATTATCACTTGTGACTTACCCCTATGCTCCTTCTGCTGCACCTACTACTCCTACGATTCTGCTAAATTTGATTTTTTTTCAGTAAAATGTAATTTTTTTAGAGAAAAAACGCGTCATTGAAAACACAGGATTGATTCTAATAAACAATCAAGTCACAAAATATGCTTTGGTCCACGCCGTTGTTTTTTTTTCAATTTTTGGTCTCAAAAATTTGGTTGCCTTAAAATTAGTCGTATAACAAGTCTCGATTGAAACTTTTTTGTTTCTGACTTTTAGGGGGTTAAGCGTGTTTTTGTCCTATCAAACAAAAATCCCAAAATCGACAGTTTTTGGACCCGAAAATAACTGTACAGTCAAAGCTCGATTTAACGCCACTCAGGGGACCGGCAAAAAGTGCCGTTAAAGAGAGGTGAAATTGGTGTACGTAGCCCCTTTCCCCATCGATTTTCCCAGGAAAATCGATGACAGTACTTAATGGCGCGCTTATGATGGAGGTGTGAGGTAAAACGGACGCACCCCACACCTCCATTGTAAGCGCCCTATAAGCTACCTGGGAGATACCTAAGGTTAAGAAAACACAAAAAAACAACAACGAAAATTTAAAAAAAAATAGAACTAAAATTTTTTAAAAATAGTTGAGTTTTTTTGGTTCACCCTGTATGTGTGTTCATCTTTTACCATTGTGTAGCCACGATACTTGAACTATGAAATAAAATTCAAAAAGAATATTCAAGTTCCTGAGAAAAAGCAGCAACTTTTTGAATTCCCGCCACACTCAGGTATCGACCTTTTCCGAAAAATTTGAAAAGCCGTGACGGGCTTTTCAAAGTACTAGTTACTGTAAGTATAATATGCGAGAAAATACCCCATACAAGTTGGATGGTCAAAAAATGTATAAAACTAGGACATTTCAAAAGTAGGCTGAAAACCATGATACGGGTATCATGGTTTTTCGGCAACTTCGGGTTGGAAATAGCGGCAGCACTTTGTTGTATAACTTCGGGGTGCTCTACAAGAATTTTCGAAAAAAAATGTCTCAATGAGGTCTTTGAAAAAAACACTGCTTGAGGTTCTCTGGTCAGTGAGATTTAGGAGTGGGATTTTGAGCTGAGAAAAATTTAGAATCTGCGCCAAAATATTGGCAAAAAATGGGGATCCCGTCTTTTTTTATCTCTAGTTATTAGGTGATTTACGGTAAATATCATTAAGTCATTCCAATTTTCATAAGACTAAAACAATAACATACTAATTCTCGATTTAAAAACCATTTAGAGCAATTGTTTTAGAGGTGTGATAATATCTGTTGTTTTGGCACATAAATATGGTTTTACAAGCATGAAAACTAAAATAAAAATGGTTAAATATCCTCTCCAAAAATGACAAAATGTACCAATTTCCGAATTGTAATAAGTTTAGGAAAGCTGCCAAGCAAAAGAGGTGGAAGAAAGCCGGCGGCAAATTGAAGAAGCTAAGGGTCTTCCGAAGAGCATCATGCAATCAATGGTCGATGGTGGGGGTGGGACTGCAAGAAGGTAGAAACTGGAATTCCTGTGTGTAAGACTGTAGACTATAGAAATATCAAGAAGCAAGAAGAGCAAGGTCCGGCAAGTCACATCAGTTGAAAGAGAAAGTTTATTAAGAGTGACGGTGGATGGTCGGCATCATTAAAAAAATTTAGGACGGCCGGCGGACGGGCCGCCGTCCAATTTTCAAAAAATGTAGTCACTAGGAAAACTAGCCAGGGTCAATTTACTTGATTTTATTAAAAATATTTTTCTTTGTGACGGCCTTAGTGTGCCAAATTATCAAGGCTGTCAAATTTGCTTAGTGCCGAATTATCGAGGGTTGACTGTACCAGAGTTATGCCAGCCTGCTGGAGGATCTTCCTGGAGTGGAGGCTGAGCCTCCAGCCTCCGCCTCCTCGGAGGGAGGCTAGGAAGGAGGCTGATTTTTAAAATTTAAGGGAGGGAGGCTGAAAATCCCAAAGGAGGCGGAGGCCACCGTAGTCTCTTTTTAGCCTCCCTTCTGCCTCCTTTATTACTCAAAATGGCGCGCTTTCGAAAAATTGTTTTTAAACTTCAGATAAATCTTCTTTTCTCGCCTAACGCTGTCAACACGTCTACACAAGTGCAATTCTGGGTCGAAGTTGGTGAAGAGGAAGGTGCTGCTTTCATTCAATCAAGAATTCACTCTTTTTTGTCGGTTGTTGATGGTTCGCTCGAATAAAGATATTATACAAAAGAGGACTATAGTGGGCTGAACTGGGCTAAAGGAGGCTAATGGAGGTTATTTTAGTCCCCTTTTTGAAGGCTAAAAGGGGGCTAAAAAGAGGATGGAGGCGGATACCGGAGGCATCATTTTTTGCCGGAGGGAGGCTCGGAGGGAGGCCGAGAACCTCCACGGAGGCAAGAGGCGGAGGTCGGAGGCTAACTTTTTTCGAGTCGGAGGCGGAGGCAGTTTTCGGAGGCTGAAAAATGTTGAACATAACTCTGGACTGTACCTTGAAAAAAGTCCCCATGAGCTATGTTTTATCGAGGTATGACTGTAATAAAAGTTCCGAAAATTCCATTCTGTTCTCTTCCTATCCTCAAAACACCAGCAACAAAAGCAATACTCGCCGAAAAGCAACAAATCACACCGAGAATAAAACCTGCCAATACTGAATATCCATAAAAAAAAATTCGCAGCAGCACTAAAATGGTGTCAGTACTAAAACCGACTCAGCCGTCCAACAAAAAACAACAATTGCAAAACAAAAAGCTATGTTTGTGAGGCAAGAAAGCAAAAGTAAAAGAAGGGTTGTGCGGGAACAAAAATCGATTATTGGAATTAGGTGAGAGTGTTAACTCAAAAGCCTGCCCCAGCCACTAAATACGTGAGTGCCTGCTGCTGCTGCCGCCAAAAAAGGGGGCTAGCCAGAAGAAAAGTGAGAAAAGAGCAAGAAGAAAAGAATATACTCCATATTCGCCTTCCACCAGCCCTACTACTAGCTGCTGGCTGCTGCTAACGTCGGAAATAACAGTAAAAACAAAAAAAAACAAGAGACAGAGAGGCACACACACACCCTCCACTGGCACTAGTGCCACTAGTAAGTAAGTGTGTCTGTGGGTGGGTGGTTGCCAGCCCAGGAAACACACTTTTCTGTCTGCCATTGCCAGCTGGATGGATCAGTCCCTTTTTTGGCTGGCTGCCTGGCTAGCCAGCCTTCTAAAAACAAAAGGAGGGAGAGTGCTTGATTGTACTAGCTTCTTTCTTGCCACTTTGCTAGTGCTTGTTGCTTACAGGGTGAATAGGAGAAAATGTTTTTGCCAAAAAAATAGCTTGTGTGGCCGCCATCCTCCTACCTGTTGCCTTGAAAATCCCTTAGATAGACAGGCTATGGAGGGATGTTGATTAGAAACATTGTCAGTTACCCTACGTTTGACCACCAAATCTAGTGCTTAAACTAATTGGCTTGGAACAGAGTTAGCTGTAGTCAAAATTGACGGCTGAACTACATTAGAATTTTTTTAAGGAAAACTCATAAAAGTGGCTCGTTCGGTTCTACCCCACTATCTGTTGCCAAAATATGCCTTGGTACTAGGGTTGGATTCGGTCGGTTAACCGAAAGCCGGGTTTTCCGGCCAATAAACCGAAACCGAAAAACCGGGTTTACCGGGAAAACCGAAAACCGGTATTAAAAAACACCGGTTTTTTCGGTTTATTGTCAGTTGCCTTGAATAGATAATTTATTTTATTTCCTTGCAAATATTATTATTTATTTCTAGTTGCTCCTCTTTTCAACGCTTTCGTCGATATCAATTTTGAGAAATTTGACTCTTTTAGCAAATGCGTGCCAAGATCTGGAAATTTTTCCGTGTTGTAACAATCGAGGCGGAAACGAAGCGGCAATGTCTTAACTGTCGTACTTTTTTTGCCGGTGCCAAAGGATCAGTCAACCTCTCATATGATAAATCACCTCAAGACGAAGGGACATGAAGAGCAATATGAAGAATATGCATCTGATACATCAATACTGGTATTTTGGATGGATGAGCGAAACTTTCCAATGATACTGTGTTTTAGACTCCTGCAATTACATCTTTTTTTTTCGGAGCAACTGGGCAAAGAGAATTTGCAGCGCAAAATAGACGAGGAATTAGTCAAACTCATGTCATATTTTTTATGTTATCCTAGGATGTTCCGACAAGATGGAATTCTACTTATTTAATGCTCATCGGTTTCTTAGAAAACAAAAATGCGCTGCTGAAAGTAGAAAATATGTCTTTTATTTTATTTCTATTCAGTTAGTCAATAAAAGTCACAGAAAAAAACCGAAAACCGGGTTTGAAAAAAACCGGTTATAAAAAACGACCGATCTCAAAAAAACCGGCCGAATCCAACCCTACTTGGTACCCCTGTTGTTTTTTTCTTGTAAAATGCCTTGGTCCCTTCTGTTATCATATCCATTATGAACAAGGAGAGGGCCAAGGTATTTTCCAAAAAAAAACAACTGCGGGGAGCAAGGCATATTTCGGCAACAGATAGTGGCATAGAGCCGCCATTTCTGGTAAAAAAATTGATCCGTTTTGGCAGAAAAGTGGCCCGTTTTGGCAGAAAAGTGACCCGTTTCGTAGAAAAATTGCAGTGGTTACAGTATTTTTTCTTCTGGTTGTAATTGTTTGAGTGGGAATAATTTTGTTACGCGTTGTTCTAGTTACCGTATTTTCTCTAAGATACCGACAGTCTCTCGAGAGTTCACTTTGAAAACCTATGTCTTAGCCGTGAGCTAAAAATCTTAAATTGACATCAAATATTTCTGATTTTCAAGTGCTGAAAAATAGGCTCTTATAGGAGATCAATTTCAGGGTGAACTTTATTCTGGGCACAAATATCCTCAGATTGAAAAATGCGGACAATTATGCAAAATAAGAACTAACTTTTTGAAAAAGGTCGCTAATGGAGGATCGCTAATATATATGGCAGGAATTCCTTATATGGGAACTACCCAAAATCATGTTTTGACCACTTTTTTAGATGTTTTAGACCCTGAATGCTACAGAAAACGTGTTATTTTATTGGGAAATACATTGGTTGGATGGTTGGACCAAGGGTGGTACCCAAACCAGGTATCCTAGTATTGGGTGTGTTTGGCCGCTTCGCCGGCAAAGACCCAACTTGCTCCTCATTGCAAGGGATTGTTGGGGGCTCTATTAGAGGAAATACGGTAATTAAAGTGGCGGGCAGCGGAGGTTCAAAAAGAATTTTTAATACAGTCAACCCTCGATTTAACGACACCCCAAAAAGTTCGTTCCCACCTCGGGTCCGACACTTTTTTTAGCTCGATTTTTAAAGCTTTTTACCAGTTGTCTGCGGTCAGTCTAGTCTGAAATATCGCAAGGATTTAGATTTTACGGCGCTACCGGAGTATACCCCACCCAAATGAAATTTTTTTTGAACTTTTTGAAAACACCATTTTAACCATTTTTAAGCATTTCCTACACGCTGAACACGATAAAAAAGATGTTCTCACCTACTTTTTTCTATAAAAAGTCGATTTTTTTTAAATCTTGAATTTTGATATTTTCAGTTGATTTCTGTTTATCATAACTTAGTAAATCAGATGTTGAGGGTACTTTGGCCCCAGAAAGATGGAATTTGAACATAGTTTTGTTAACTGGGGCCTACCGCATAGAGAAACTCTGGTATGCATGCTTTTTCATGCATCCAGAGTCACTTTCGAGTGATTTGCGTCTAAGGTATGTGGGTGTGCGCATCTCAACCCCACAACCAAGCTGCTGCCCCTTTCGGGGCGCAGGCTTGGTCGGTTAGAGATGCGCACTCACTACCTTAGACATAATTCGAGCAAGACTCTTGATCAAAAATGCATTTAGGGGCTCTTTTTGCCCAGCTCCAGTGACCAAAACATGGTAAAACAGCCAAATGGTCGAAATTTCAAAATGCCCAAAACTCAATTTTTTATTGACCAGAACACAAAATAATGTCTTTTTAAACTTCTGAGGTGATTTTAGGTTGATATAGGGTGTTTGGAAACACTTTTAAAAAAATTTCATTTGGGGGAAGGGGGGGTATACTCCGGTAGGGTCGATTTTACCTATCGTTTTTGTACATAACAACAGTTTTGCCGAAAAGACCCGCGGGTACTCGATTTAACGTCACCCCATTTTCAAAACAGTGTGACGTGGGTCTTTTCGGCAAAACTAATTGGCAAAATTTAAATCCTTGCAATATTTCGGACTAGACTGACCGAATAGAACTGGCAAAAAGCTTTAAAATTTAGGTTGAAAAAAGTGTCGGACCCTAGGTGGGAACCAACTTGAGGGGGGTGACGTTAAATCCAGGGTCGACTGTAACTGACCGATGGGCCATGGGTAATTCCTAAAATGTTTGTTGACTTCTACAGACGGGGAGCCAGATTCATAAGGAACTTGGTTGCGCACAACAAGAATAGGCTTATAAAAAAATTCATCGTAATTTCCCCAGGTCACAGTCAGGGTTCCTCCCTTGTTAGGTTTTTTTTGAAAAATAGGCGAAAATGTTTATCACGTCAGGTAGAATGCTTACAAAAAAGTTTCAAGATAGAAAAAACAGTTTTTTTTAATGTTATGCACTGGTATGCTTCTTTAACTGACTTTTTATTTTTCGCCGCACCCTGTAGTGTAGTGCCTGAGGCCAAGTGCATGGCTGGCCAGCCATTGATTGTGTATGCCATGGCGAATCAAGAAGGAGTGGTTGTCTCTAGCTTTCCACCCCCACTCCACCCATCGATTTGCGCTTGCCATCTTTGTCTTGGTTAGAGACAAGTTTGGTCTAGCCAACCAGCTGTTTGACTAGCTGGCCATGGCCAAAAAGTAATCTCTAGGGCACTGACTGGACAGGGTAATTGCATAGGTTAGACAGATTTTTTTCTTTTAGGAGCTTCTTTTTGGATGCACTTGCATCGGCGTAGTTTTTACAGGGTGGTCTAACGTAAAAGAAAGACGGTAAATTATTTTTAGTTTTTGAGAGAGAGAGAAAACAACACTTTTATATGTGAAGTTGGGCTGCCTAGACATACAAAAGAGGGTGATATTTTGCCACGACTTTTCAAAACGTGAGAAAAGGTTCACTTTGTCTTTTCAATTTTTTTTCGGGTATCTCAAAAGCTTTTTCTTTTATACGGGAACGGGAGCCTGTGATGACGAGATGCTCCGGTGGAGCCAATGTCCTTTTTTGGCCCGCATTTTATCTCTTTTGGCTTAGAGAATACACTCTTTGGTCATTTTGGCGCAGAAACGCGGTATATAGACCCTCGTGTAAAAACCAATTTTTAAATTTTGAACCTTATCAAATAATGATCTAGGACATTGGCCCTACCGGAATATCTCGTCGCCACAAGTTTTCACGGGGTGTTAATTTGACTAGAAAAAAGAATTCTGGGCTTGAATAAGCTTCTGAGCTGATTTTTTCAGTACTAGTAAAAAAGCCGGGAGCAATTATTAATTAAAAAATTAGCTCGATGCATCTTTAAAAAGTAGTTTAACTGAAGAAAAACAAAAAGCGACATTTTCCAATAATATTGGAAAATGTTTGGTAGCCTTTAGATTCCGATGATAGATTTGTGAGGCATAAAGGTCGAATAACGATCTTCGATCTCTCCAAAAAATTATAATTCTATAGAAAAGCTTGTCTGTTAAACTGACAATTCTGACCCCAACAAAAAGTGACTGACAATTCTGACAATTCTGACCCCAACAAAAAGTGACTGACAATTCTGACCCCAACAAAAAGTGACTGACAATTCTGACCCCAACAAAAGTGACTGACAATTCTAACCCCAACAAAAAGTGACTGACAATTCTGACCCCAACAAAAGTGACTGACAATTCTGACCCCAACAAAAAGTTACTGACAATTCTGACCCCAACAAAAAGTGAGACAATTTGCCAACAAAAAGTGACTGACAATTTGACCCCAACAAAATGTAAAAGCATCATATTTTCCTCCAGAAGGGGATGGATCGGCTGATCCCGGAGGCAGGTTCAATACCGGGCCGACCCGCAATCGGGGAAGAGCAAGCACCAACACCCAACCAAGTTCCAAAAATAGGTTAATCTCTAAAGACCCCAAAATTGGAGTCATATCGGAGATAAAGCCGATAAGAACAGATACTACACTTTGATCTTAGCTGAGAAGGCCGACAAACGATAACCAGACGTGTTATTTGAGACTTTACCCAAACATGTGTTTGACAACTGGCTGGGTTTGCAACCAAGTGGGACGGTCAGACAACACACACTCTTTATTCATTTAACTTTTTATTTCTTTAACTTGTGAAAAAAGAGAAAATTGTTTTCTTTGGGCTAATTTCCCGGTGCATTTGGCCCTCGCGGCTTTTCAAACCGTGAACAAAGAGTTTAGATTGGTGCACCACCCAGAAAATTCGCATCACTAACCCACTTTAAGAACTACCCTGTAGCTTGACAGCATTGGAAATTGCCTTTCAATTTTGTGAGGGAAGAGGGTGGTGACTATTACTCTTTTGGGCAGCCTTCACGCCTTTAGGGCCCAAGTCTTTGAAAGTATTGGGCACTTTGGGGTGCTTCTCCATCTCCCTATATTCATTTATGTATCAGAAGAGCGTAGCTTGTTTTTGCCCAGACTAAACATACACATACTCAAGGCAAACTGCTGCCTGGCTTTCTTAGCCAAAAAATAAAAGAAACTTGCTTTTTGACTGATTAAATTGCTGGCAAATGAAATGCTTTTTGCTTCAAGTGGACTGCTGAACATTGATGTGGATATCAGCTTGTTCAAAAAGTTCCCTCAGATTTTGAAGTCAACTCTACTTCAGCTTTTCATCGCGATCAATATAATCTGCAGAAGATCGGAATAATCTGCAAAATAACATTGGAACTTTTGTGAGAAGGATAACAAGATCAGTAGTGCGGATTTGGTGGCTTTATCTGAACTCGTAAAATTTAATCTGCTAAAACATGAGACTCGTAAAATTATAACTCGTAAAAGTGAGTATTGAAAAACATGGAACTCGTGAAAACCAGTTTTGGGAAACATGGAACTCGTAAAATCATGTTTTGGAAAACATGGAACTCGTAAATTTGTGTTCTCGCACATCTATGAGTCATAGACTATGACCTGTAATTTTATGATTTGGCTTATGTGAGGCTAAGTTATCATAATATTGCGTTGGATTCTGCGAGTGTCGACTACATTTACTATATTTAGTTTACTTTGAACCATATGTAACCAATATTGGACGATACTAGTGTGCCTTGGCAGCCTAGTGGTCTCTAGTTCAGTGGTCACGGGTCGTGAGTTCAACTCCTAGTGGTTGCGTTTTGTATTCCTTAAACTTTTTTTAATCCCATTTATTGCTAGTCATTATGTCTTGCAACTTTCGATTACATGGTGTCCGAAAATTGTGCGCACATAAAAAAATTTGTGTAGGCAGCTCCTTACCCGGCCGATTTCCGTTTCCGGTACCTTACCCAAGGAAAACTTTAGAATTATGAGTTTTTTTCATAATGACAGACACAGAACAAAACCAGCAATAAGAACAGACTTCTGATTTCTCTTTATTCGTGCAACAAAATCAATAGTCGACAACAAGAAAACTTATTCAAAGTGATTCTCTTAAGTCTCAATGCTTTCTCTGATCCATTTCTTCTGAAACTTTTTTTTCAGTCAGCTTCGAGTGTCATTTACAGTGTGGATGAGAGACCGTTCTAAAAGATCCGTAAAATGATTAAATGTGAAAACACAAGAACTTGTTGTATTTATCCCCTGATGGTGATTCGAGCAACTTCCAAACTAGCAGAATGGAAAAGGACGCTTCAGCTTGCTGTTGGTTCAGAATGTCGTTTAGATCCACCATAAGCCCCTTGCCGGAATGCTGAGAAGTTACTCCATTTGGCACCTAAATATCATTAAAGTCAAGCATCATGCAAACAAAAACTGATTAAATCATACCACGAAGTTCAGACATAGGTTGAGACCTACCACCATATGCTGCTTTTGAGACGACTGCTTGCTTCAAAGTTTGCTCTGCACGGCCACAGACTAGCGCAGTTTCTGCTTCCGAACGTCGGACATTAACTGAAAGAGAAACGCATTACAAAAAGTATGCATCGAGCAGACAGCAGACACATATAAAACAACAGGGGAACCAAGGCATATTGTTTTTCACATTAATGACCAAATGGTCCTCCGCACACTTCCGCTTCTGGAAACTTTAAATTTTTCGTTTCACTGACGAGAAACAGAAACGGAAACGAGTTCGTTTCAGTGAAACATTCAACAAAGATTCAAGAATTAGAAAAAGTCTGTCCTTGCTAAAAAGCACCCTTGCTATAGGCCGGTCATGAATGGTTGGCTTATAGCGAGGGTTGACTGTACGTTTGGAAGCTCGGTTTATTTGGGAGTGACAAACACTCGATCAAACTTTATCCAAACTTGGATCAGAAATTTGAAACATAATTTTATTTTCATAAAATCTATGAACACTTTTAAAATTCCGACATTAAGCAAAACAGCAAACTCAAATGATTTTCTTGGATTTGATAGATTCTTTCTCCTCCATTCAAGCATCCGGATCTGGAGACAAAAGCACCCACTCATATTTGCTGCACTGGCTGTGAATTTCCTGGCGAAAGTGAAATGCCTGTTGCGGTAATTTATCCTCCAAAATTTTCAGCACACGATCCACCTCCAAGGCCACAGGACTTGACTTGTTATCGATGAGTCGCATAATCGTTTCAGTGCTAGATTTTTTGAAATCATCTTCAGGACCGTTGTTCTTAGCACTCTTAAGAAAGCAAAGTTATAGAAATTTAAAGACGAAAACGTGATCTCACCAAAAAACTTTGTCTCTTCATCGGGCTGTTATATGCGCTATTATCTGCAATGTTTGAGATTCTTTCTTCTTTTGTATCACCAGCATTAGCAGTTGAGAGAAAAGCATTCATCTGACCCCGGTGTTCCCATTTTGGCGTTTTCTTTCTACCTTCCACTCCGGACAAAGTTTTCGACTCTCTTTTTGTCTATAACCTTCAAATAAAAAAACGAAAAAACACCGTGAACTGTGTTACTTACTCGATTGTAGGAGTTCATCAGCCACTCAACCTTAAGCCAATCAGCATCAATATTGGTTTTTGTCTCTTGCAAAATTTGATCAGATTCCTTCAATACCGTGATGACCGCTTTCCAATCTGCATCCTTGTTCTTACCATAGCCATCACTGCTGATATTCCAAATAGCGTAGCTCAACTTGTGCAATAAAGATAGGCTTCTCTCTGTCCCATACCCCTTTCTTTCCACCTTCGATACCTTAACCTAAAAACAAAGTTTGAGCTTATGTTCTGCGGTACACCGATATGAGATATCACCTGTTCAGTAATCTGAGAAGAGCTCATAATTTTAACGCTTGCTAAGCATTCGAAAAATGAATGGCATCAAGGGCAGTGGTAGACAAGAACAGTAAAGTAGGAAACCGAGTAATGCACAGTCTTAACACAAATATTAACTGTAAGACATCTTTATTCACGAGAAAAAGTCAACAAACTTCTGCCGAATTTCATTTGCACTACGAACACCCGCAGGTGTTCTTCTAAAATGTAACCTTGTTTCTTGAATGTAACTGAGTGCTTCTTCATCAATTTGAAAATTTTGAGCAACAGGTCCGCGCCAATTGTAAAGACACACTCCGGCTGTGATGAATTCGGTCGCCCCTTCTGATTCCATGATTCTCAAAAAGAGCCTATTCTGCATCACAAGTCCTCCGAAGGCTGATTCAACTACTTGGCGGGCCCTTAAATTAGCCTTTCAAATAAAAATTACCGAGTAACAAAACAAAACCTAGCATGAATCCGGCTGCATTTTCGACGCTCTTCAGAGTTTAACTGATCTTGACGAAAAGGCGTAAGCATGTAAGTTGAAACTCCAAACCCACCATCAGCAAGAATGCAAAAAGGGACATCACCAACGTTAGAAAAGGACGAGAAGCAGGCACTTCAGCTTCAGCTGATTCCATGTAGCGACGAACTGGATAAGTGAGCCATAGAGAGGAGTCTAAAATGCATGGAAAAGCAGCTCAAAACATGTAAACTAAACTGCTGACCTGACTGCATTCCAGCCGCGCCTACATCAATCATAACGAACTTTCTGCTAGCATCCACACCTGCTAGCAAAACTCGACTGTATCGATGCTTCCAGCTCCAGTAAACTTCACCCGAGTTAGCAGGATTACGTACCTTAATTATTTTTGCGTAATTTTTACGTCGAAAATTAAGATTTAAAAAATACCCAGAAATGCTTGCCATCTAAAGCTAAAATTGCCCTTGGAAAGCCGAGCTCAAGAAAACCTTCTGCGTTACGAATCCATGTTGCCTTTTCTGGACGAGGCAGCACCAGTGGCATCAAAACTTGAATAATAGTTTCTTGGAAACGTGTTTTTCGTTTCAAGAAACGATTTTGTTTCCGTTTCATGTACCTGAAACGGTTTCTGGAAACCGTTTTTTTCCCCGTTTCCGTTTCCAGAAACGGAAGTGTGCTGAGGACCAATAGGGCAAAGCAAAAGCACATCAAAAACGTCATGAACCAAAAAAATAAGTCCAATACACTCAAATATGAATCACAGAGGCTCCAGAAAGTCGCTTCACGAGCTATAAAAATGCGAGGGAACAAATTTACGAGTTCCATGTTTTTCAAAACTCCTTTTCGCGGGTTCCATGTTTCACGAAACTCGATTCTTCAGTTCATTAATCATCGAGTTTCATGTTTTTCGAAACTTTTTTTTTTCAAGTTTCATGGTTTACGAGTCTCATGCATTACCAGCTTAAATTTTACGAGTTCATATACAGCCGGATTTGGTTAGTAGCTGGAAGAAACCTTCATAGATAAGTCTGAGTGGTGGTGTTAGCTTAAGTCACGGCTTTTCAAAACGCCCCAAATGCGTCTTTTTACTTTTTGACCTGTGCTGGGTGGAGTAGTGGTGAAGCTTTCCGTCACACAATTTCACATAGAAAAAAGGTCATTTTTATTCAGGTCACGAGTTCGACCACATTCCTGGACACCCTCGATTGTTTAATTTTTTTGCAAACTTATTATTAGCCCATTCGACGTAAAATCGAAAAGTGGAAATAGGTCATAAGTGACAGTTTTTTAACTTTCCCTTAACACTAGAAAAGCCAACTGTACTAAAGGTAGCCTCTGGTCCCAAATTTCATGCTGATTACGTTGGCGCTGAAAAAATCTTTTAATTTTTCTCTGTGCCATCTGACTGGCAAATGTATGCTACCAGTGTCCAAAATTGGGTCATTTTATTAAAATTACTGTATCTCAGCCAACTTAGCATGCATTGTGCAAGTCAATAACTTTTTTTGAAGCTTATATCCAGCGCTACAAAATGGTATATTCGTATTCTGAGAAACATTATTGTACTACTATAACAACAAGGGACAGCAGGCGCCTATCGGCGCCTATATCGTATCCCTGAGCAGACTTGTCTTGAAACGACAAAAAATTTAAATTTCAAATTTGTGGCATTTCGTCAACAACAAACATAAGACCATACGTCATTTTTAGATCCGACACCAAACTTCAAAGTAGGAGATCCCCTATTTAAAATGCATCATTTTCGACGTTCTTTTTTTAAACGAAAGCTGACATCGAGGCGGATCTAAAAAAACCTGCAACAAAATATTTCGACCACTTTTTGACCCTGTTATACCCCTTCAAAGTCAAAAAGTCCGAAAAACCGAAATTTGGGAAAAACTTGAAAATTTCTTTGTCAACCCCCAATTCTGACACCGGATTCGTGTTCAGGCACACAAATTTACCTCAGAAAGTGTTCTCAGGAAAAGATTTGGACCACTCCCAGTGGCTGTAAAAAGGTGTGCCCCACGGAACCATACCACCAACCAGCCCCCGGGGGACCAAGGCGAGAAATTTGAAATTCGGGAAAAAAGGGGCCAAACGTTTAATGTTTGGCCCCTTTTTTCCCAAATGGGAAAAAGGGGCCAAACGCCTCTACGCGCCACACATGCCAAACAAGGGGCCACAGACGCCTATCGGCGCCTCTATAGTAAAGTACAGTACAGTTATTTGTATAGTACAGTTATTTCGAAATTTCAATGAGGGGCTATGACTTCATTCATAAAAATAGGTATATCCCCTATTAGAACTCATTTTTCGCCTGTTCTTTTTTAAACGAAAGCTGACATTCTGGGGAACACGATGGTATTAGCGACAAAAGTGATTTCGCTATCTACAACCCGTTCTGGCCTTCGAAGTGAAAAAGCGTTACCCACCCACACATGCCAAATACTATATAAGATTTCCTCTAATAGAGCCCCCCTCCCTAACTTTGAGGACCTATATCCCAGCCCAGAGTCAATTTTTTGCAAAGCTGTTTTACGCGTTTTCTTAACTCCCACGAGCTCTACCGATTGCCCTTTTCAGATTTTAGTTGAGTACCCAAAAATCTCGAGATCGAATTCCAAATTTTCCGATTTTCGGGCATCCAAAAAATAAAGCCCCCGGGGGCTCTATTAGAGGAAATACGGTATATAGAGATTCACCTTCAAAGTTAGCGTGAAATTTCGAAATCCGACTCACGAAAACTTTTCAGTGCATATTTTTCCGCAGAAGCTTACAAGGGAGGGACTCGACTGTGACCTGGAAATTTTTTAATATATATTTTTATGCGGATATTCTTGTACAGCGTACCTAAATTCCTGAGAAATTTGGCTCCCCAGCACTGAAGGTCCACAAGAAGCGGTACAAGGGTCACTGAAACTTCTAAAAACACCTCGATACCCACTAAAAATTCAAAAGAACTAAAAAATGGCTTTTTTGAATTTTATAAATTTACGAAAAGTATAGGAAATTTTTGCGCAAAGACATGAAGCTAAAAAATTAGGGTTGGTAAACGAATGTCATTTAAACAAAAAGTGTCATTTGTCATGTCATTTTGTGTTGTCACTTGTAATTTTGTGTCATTTTCCAAATAAAAATTTTTTAGGTAAACCAGGGTATCGATCTCAAATTTTTTAAAACGAACTTTTTGGCAAAAAAAATTTTCGCATAATTTTCGCATGAAATTTCAAATTTTGAGTCAAATTTTGAATTTATAATTCGAACTATTAATTAATTAGTTAATAACTATTAAAAGGCTCATTTTAACCAGAGGTATTTGACCGCTTTCCATACTACGGGTCAAATTCCCCCATTTCAACGGTCAATGGACCAGCCAATTGACCGGTCAGTCGACCGTTGGTCAACCCTAGTCGAAACACAATTTTTTAACTTTTTCCAAAAAAGATTGCGAACACTGGCACGGACTCATTGTAAAAAAGTGATCTAGAATTTGCCAAAAAATTTAGTATCAATTTAGTACGGCACTCCGAAAAATCGTCAGGATCACCATGTATTCTCTGATAGTGACAGACCTTTTAAAAGTAGCAATTTTGTGGCATTGAGTTGCCGAGCCTTTTTTCAATTTCAATACCAGGGCATGTTACATATCATAATTTAGCTGAAAAATCGTCAGAATCACCATATACAGTCAACCCTCGTTAATCCGCCACCCCTAGGGACCGGCCTCAGGGTGGCGGATTAACGAGGGTGGCGGATTATCGAGGTGCGATTACCCTACATTTACTTAACTTTAGCTTTTTTTGGGACCGGCCCTAGGGTGGCGGATTAACGAGGGTGGCGGATTATCGAGGTGCGATTACCCTACATTTACTTAACTTTAGCTTTTTTTGGGACCGGCCTCAGGGTGGCGGATTAACGAGGGTGGCGGATTATCGAGGTGCGATTACCCTACATTTACTTAACTTTAGCTTTTTGGGACCGGCCCTAGGGTGGCGGATTAACGAGGGTGGCGGATTATCGAGGTGCGATTACCCTACATTTACTTAACTTTAGCTTTTTTGGGACCGGCCCTAGGGTGGCGGATTAACGAGGGTGGCGGATTATCGAGGTGCGATTACCCTACATTTACTTAACTTTAGCTTTTTTGGGACCGGCCCTAGGGTGGCGGATTAACGAGGGTGGCGGATTATCGAGGTGCGATTACCTACATTTACTTAACTTTAGCTTTTTTGGGACCGGCCCTAGGGTGGCGGATTAACGAGGGTGGCGGATTATCGAGGTGCGATTACCCTACATTTACTTAACTTTAGCTTTTTTGGGACCGGCCTCAGGGTGGCGGATTAACGAGGGTGGCGGATTATCGAGGTGCGATTACCTACATTTACTTAACTTTAGCTTTTTGGGACCGGCCCTAGGGTGGCGGATTAACGAGGTGGCGGATTATCGAGGTGCGATTACCCTACATTTACTTAACTTTAGCTTTTTTTGGGACCGGCCCTAGGGTGGCGGATTATCCAGGGTTGACTGTATTCTCTAATAGTGACAGACCTTTTAAAAGTAGCAATTTTGTGGCATTGAGTTGTCGAGCCTTTTTTCGATTTCAATACCAGGGCATGTTTCATATCATAATTTAGCTGAAAAATTGAACTACATTTTATGCCTGGTGCTTGACACTGAAAAGTAGGTCAAAAACTCAAAGCTGCTTTTTACCGTCAAATTTTGTGGTTTTTGCCATATGCCAAAAAACCCATTTTCAGTGTTTTGTTCAAAAAAACAGCTGGGGCCAGGGGAATAATAGTGGTGGGTGGTTGTGTGTGTTGCGTGTGCTTGCCCACTCCCCAATATTTAAGAGCCAGGGAGTAGATTATGTGTGTGCAGGCTAAAGCTCACAAATAAGAATAGAAGCACTTATGAATAATATTAATGTCTCTTTTTAGCCCCCATACAAATGCTGCATTGCTCTTTTGTTGGGCCCCTTTTTGACTTTTTGTTGTAGCCTTACTCCCTCACTCATCCAATTACATGTTGTTGGGTAATTGCAGGCGGAAATCGTCTTTTTAATTTTAGTGCTCTTCCCTCACACTGCTTTTTGTTGAAGAAAAAAGAATTTAAATTTAATAAAATTTTGCCAAAACACATAAGAAACAAACCCAGTATAAATTAGGGATGGGGGACGGTCGGGACGAAACGCCCGTTCCGTCCCCAAGGATTTTTAGGCTATTTCCCATTCCGGATTCCAGTCCTGAAAAATATTTGAGTCTGTCCCGTTTTTTTCACAATTCTTGTCCTGTCCCAGAATAGGCCATCCTCCATCCCTAGTACAAATGGCGAGGAGTAAATTGGGCCATTTTAAGTTGGGCCAATACAAATTAGGCCAATGAAAACTGGACGAATTTGACTTTTGTTTTACTCAAAATCCTGGCCCGATTTGAACTTGGTCAAATTTAAAATGTCTTAAATTGCTCCGAGCTAATAAAACTTAATAGGTGATAAAATTTGAAATTTCGCCTTTGATACCAAGGCAATTGGTTAAATTTTAGGTGTTCTTCTATGTTTTTCAGTTTGCAATTTCAAGTTTTATTGCCTAAGAAGCAAAATTAACATCCTTGTGCATGGTCAAATGGACGAAGACCAGTTCATACTTGGGCATAATCGCATGCATGCTTTCAAAATAATCGCAAATCACAATCGCAATTTGAGAAATTGCACGATTAATCGCAAATTTTGCCATATGAAAAGTTTTACCAGCAAAATTAGTTTTAATGAAGTAATGCTCACCTCTCGCTATACAGTCAACTCTCGCTATATAATCAATAATTTTTTTAGGAAAACGATAAGGTGTATCCAGGCATGTGCACGGGCCGGCCCGGGCTTTTAGCGTCCCGGTCAGGGCTGCAATTTTAAAATTCTCAGCGGGCCGGGTCGGGCCGAAAAAGTTCCGGGCCCGCGCCGGCCCGAAAAGCCCGCCATATATGACTTTCCAGAATCCCGCCTTTTGAAATTTCCTTATACCTATTCCTTCGACTTAAACGCCTATCTGCTCAGTCAATTTCTTCGGTATGCGTTGGCAAATCATTGATGGAGTGTGATATTTTGTTTGAGTGATATGCCGAATAAAGTATTTGTGAAGAAATGTTTGTATGACTTTGTTGATTGCACTCTCCAGTATACTTAAGCCGGGCCAGCCCGGACCGAAAATTTTTTTTCAGTGCGGGCCGGGCTGAGAAAAAAAATTTTCCGGGCGGGCCGGGCCGCCAAAATCACGGTCCGTGCACATGCCTGGGTGTATCCGATTCTGGCAAGACTGGCTCGCCGTTTCCTCTGCACCAGCAACAAGTCAGCCTAGTGAACAACTTTTCTCGGTCGCCCACGATGTTTTCGATTACACACGGTCAAGCCTCAAAGCGGAGAATGCAGAGATGCTGATTTTTTTGAACACGAATCTGCCACTGTTTAACTTCATTTATTCATTTTTGTCGCAAATGTACACGTTTACTTTGAATAAAAGCTTTTGTCTGTGTAAAATGTTAAAATTTTTGGTTTCTAGGAGCTAAAAGTAAAAATAATCGCATAATCGCGCGATTAATCGCGTCCGATTTTTTTTGCGATAATCATTTCGATTAATCGCATTTGATCTTTTCAAATAATCGCAATCGCATCGGGTTAAGACCAAAATAATCGCAATCGCATAATCGCAAAAGGCCGAATCATCATCTCTGATTTCTGATGTTTTTGAGCTGAGTTTCAGACCACTGAAGTTTGAGAAAATTGCGCGCTTCTAATAGTTATCTCAAGGCGGCTTTTAGAGGATATCGGTTCGACAGTGTTAATCCAAAAACGTTAATTCCTAATATATATTTCTGTGTATTTTTTCGATGACGTCTAAAAATAGTCGCAAGAATACTGCTAAAGTAAATGTGCCGGAAAAAGCAGAGAAAAAGGAAGCAAAGGGAGGTACTTCAGTCAAAGTGCGGCATATATTGTAAGTAACCTGCCAGTAGTAAATCTGGTATAATGCAACAATTTCAGGTGCGAGAAACAGGTAGCTCATCGAAAGTTAAATTTTGGTCAACCAACCAAATTTTTTAGTCTAAAGTGTTGGAAGCCATGGAACAGCTCAAAGCTGGCGTCAAATTTCATGAAGTGGCAGCTAAATTCAGTGAAGACAAGGCTAGGTTTGTTTCAAGATTAAAATCTTACGCAATTTTTGCTTGGTTTGTTTTAGGAGTGGCGGCGATCTAGGCTGGATGACGCGCGGTAGCATGGTTGGACCTTTTCAGAATGCTGCATTCGATTTACTAAAGAGTACTGTTGAAAAGCCGGTACAATTTTTTGTGGTACTTTACTGCCTCCTTTATGCTTTTCATTGTTCAGATATATACCGATCCTCCTGTAAAGACAAAGTTTGGATATCACATCATCATGGTTGAAGGCAAGAAATGATTTCAAATTTGTGTGTACTTATTGTTGTTTGTCAAATAAAGATTTTGAGTTCAGTACATGAGTTCAGTTCAAAATTTTATGTTGTTTACTTTACCCTTTCCTTGATATATCCGCTTTTAAATTGGCTTTTTTAATGTTAGTAAATAGGTTAGTGAACAATAGTTTCGTCTACTCTCAACAGTTTTGAAAGAATTAAATGCGTAAGAAATTTTGAGCTACATAAAAATAAAATTCACCTAAAATTTGAAAACATAGCCAAAAATTTAGGGTATCTTTCTAAATTTTTTTCAATTTTAGGTGAACTTCGGTTTTTATTGGGTTTTTAGGATAAGGTACTCAAAATTCCTTGCGCATCTCTAGTTACTCTAGCTCAATTAGATTCTTTAAAAATTTTTGAGAAGGACTGAGTTACTAAAACTAAGCTTTAATCGGTCCTAAACTTCCCCGCTAGTAAAACTAAGCGTTAATCGGTCCTAAACTTCCCCACTTCGCTGAGTGCCTGAAAATCCATTTACGGATTACGAACAGGAATAAACAACTCATCTCATAATTTGGAATTCCAATTGGAGCGACTGATTGACACCTACCCGTAGGTCCTCTGCCTCCCACTTCTGCCGCTTTCTCAGCTGCAGCAGGCACTCCACCTAAGATATTATTATTACAACAAAAAACGCAATGATCCATTTCTTTAATATCTAATGAAAAACCATTTTTACAGCTCGAAAGCTAGTCCATTGTTATTTTGGTTATTGTGCAACCCATTTGGCTAAGCAGACCACTTTGCTATCATGAACTAATTTCCAGCCAGCTATATAAACTCCGGAGTTTTTCTTGTAGCATCTCATTCTCATCTTCACCAATGCAATCCTCCTCCAAACTAACTCTCTTAGCTATTCTCTCCACTTTCATAACCTCAATTGAGGCTTCTGGTCTTTATGGCGGCGTGTATGGAGGACACGGTTGGGGTGCGTCTCCCTACTACGGATACAATGAAGGGCACCATGGAAAGCACGGAGACTATGGAAAATGGGGACATGATGACCACAATAATGAGGGATGGAACCACGGTTATGGTCATAGAGGTGAACACAACAACGCACATGCCACCGGATTCAAAGAGGGACAGAAATCTAACTGGGCCAATGTAAGTTTTTTTTTAAAATAAAATTAAGAAAAAAACCCTCAATTTTTTTCCTTATTCAGTACCAATACGGAGGTCAAGGTGCCCGAGCCGATGGTGACTCCTACGCTAAAGGTTACGACAGCAGGCATGGAGATGGACATGATGAGGGTCCCAACAATGAACACTCTCACGGATACGGAGGTCGCCACGGAAATAGAGGACATGGAGGATGGAGCGGCTACGGAGGTCACAGCTTACCTTGGCGGTGAACAACTGGATAAATTTTCTCATTAGATCTTTAATAGTAGTGTTGGATAAAACACGTGGCTAGCTAACATGTTTTAAAAAAAAAAAAAAAAAAAGCAAAATGATCCGTCTTCTGGGCAATCCTCGTTCTCTTCTCGTTTAGAAGCATTCTTCGGCGGGCAATTAAATTTCTCTGAGGAAACTGAACCAGCGGAAGAGGGTATCGATGAAAAAACATTCTTGGTGGAATCAGAGCTCAGTTCAATAAAATATTCATTTCAAAAAATAGGGCACCGGCGCCGATTTTTAAAAACTCCGGCCGGCGCCCGTTTTTTCAGCAAATTTGCATATTTTTTTAATAAGTTTTTTTCTCAAAAAATTTCTAACTTTTTTCTATCTTTTTATCGATTTTCGCTAAAAAAAATAACATGACTTGTTCTTTTTTGTACATATAGTTAACCAACAATTCATGAAATTCAAGAAGTTTTAGCCATTGAACCTGTTCCAATAAACTAAAACTTACACTATTATGCAGGTACTCAACAAGCATATTACATGCATAATACTGGTATCTTAGGTTTACTCTTTACCGGCCATGCTAGCTCATGACATACAGCTTATTTCTGCAAGCACAGCGGCTGTGGCGCGCATGTTTATGCTACCTCAATGCTAACAGATGTTCGAAAAAGTCTAACATGCCGTATTTCCTCTAATAGAAGCCCTCCCCAAATCCGGAATTTTAAAAATATATTCTTTGCATTTTTAACCAAATTTTTTAATCGGCTTTTGCTTATGTGTCATACCAAAATGTAGCCCAGAATGTAGTTCCAGCTACATTTTGGCATATAACATGAGTGGGACCAAAACCGAAAAATGAATCAAAAAGGTAAAGAATAAACTTAAAAGTTCCGGATTTCGGGGAGGGCTTATAATAGAGAAAATACGGTAATCATTATTGTAAAAATGCAAAACAATGTTGGTGTATAACAAGAAAAAAATTAATGCGTGATTTTAATTTTCGTCACTCTTCTTAATGATAAATAAAAAAATGAACCTTTTTCGCAAAAGAAAAATTTTCTTAGTTACTTATAGATTTCTTCGGTGCCCGACGCCAAAAAATGACCGGTGCCACGCCACGGCCCCCCAAAATTCAAATCTTAGTGCAGTTCAAGAACAACAAAACGCCAAGAATATTTTCTGTGAAATTCAAGTTTTTAAACAAACATTTCCCTTTTTCTTGTTGACTTCCATTTTTTCCAAGGTTATAACAATTTTTCCTGCACAACTAACATGGCACATATTCTGTTGTTTAGCCGAACCAAACGATATGCATTTTTTAAAATCTGATGTGACATGGGTTTCGTGGATGAGATTCTAATAGTACAGACGCATACCAGCGACATACCAATACACATACCAGCGACCAGTACTCTTTTTCTCACAAAAATTACACAACTCTATTTATTCCTACAGAAACACAACAAAAACAAAATTCCGCAATTCCATTAGTAGAGAAGAACAACAAAACATACAGAATAATTGATTGTTTCTTGAAACCGCCAGAGTAACAACTTCCCGAAAAAATTTTATTTAGCGCAGGGCTTCCAACTCAAAATTTTAAAATAAAAGACATTTTTATGAAATAAAGGACATTTGGTCAAAAAGTGCTATTTTATCCAGTGCTTATTGGGTTTTAAGCACCAAAAATTAAGATTTTAACGTGAAATTCAAAAATTCTAAAGATTTGAGGTCCCAAATACAGGAAATATTTAAATAAAGGACGTGTGGAAGCCCGATTTTCCTAATGCACTATCGCTCGAATTTCGGGGGACCGTGACGCTGTGCGCTCGGCGCCGATTTTATATGAAAACTCAAAAACTAACTAGAGATGGAGGACTACACTTTGGCTACAAAAAAATTTACAATTGGAAAAACACCGAGAAATACTCTTTTTATTCGATTTACTGCAGGAAATCAGTATTTTTGACTGTGATTTTAATTTTAGCCTTTCCTGTTTTGCGGAGAATTCCTAGGAATAACGTGGTTTTGGCACTGTATTTTTCACC
Organism: Ditylenchus weischeri; assembly: GCA_029231635.1. NCBI lineage: Eukaryota > Metazoa > Nematoda > Chromadorea > Rhabditida > Anguinidae > Ditylenchus > Ditylenchus weischeri. The sequence goes on along the minus strand of JAMRYI010000871.1, from coordinate 29,646 downwards.
TGCTTTTTGCGGAAAATTTCACAGCCACAAAATTATAGTAAAAATCTTTTATTTTCACACATAAAAATAATTTGTGATCAATAAAAAAGGCTATATATGTATACTGTATTATGGCAACATTTAGTTGAAGGAAAAAGGCGTTTGATCAAAACAAGCTGGTATACATTTGAAGCAATCCATATTTTTGGGTGGCATCCTGCTCTAGTATCTTGGCTCATAATATCCTCTTTGTTGAGGTGGTGGCACATTGTGGGAGGAGGGCGAGTAATCAGAGTATGGCGGTTGACCATATACTGCTTGATTGCCTGCCATTACTGGTGGTGGGGGTGCAGCACTTCCATTGCGGTGAAGTTGAGAGGAGGGTGAATATCCGTTGTAGTTGGAGGGGATACTGCCAGGTGGTGCGGGCGCTCCGTACACTCGAGGATCATACTGAAAAATTATAGTTATAGGCTCAGAAAATAAAATATATTTGAGAATATATGCTGGAAAATCCGGAAACCTGTATAGATTTTGGTAATGGAAAAATGACTTTTATGATAGTAATCACCCGCATCTACTTTTTAATTTTGGTTTCTTAGCTTTTCTAAAATTTTATTTAGCAGGAGACAGTAAAAACTGTATGTATTAGTTATTGTATTTGTAATTTTTATGTATTTTCTCAACTACAAAATAAGTTAGTGCTAGACCAATTTCGAAAATACTGCTGGTTTAATCCAGGTAACTTTGATAGCTCTTTCGAATCCTAAGCTCCAGGAATAAATTCTATCGTTAAAATAAAAAACTGTTTACTTTATTATTATTTTTCCTAAAAGTAATAAAGTATATTTATTTTGAAATGTCTCAAAAATGACGAGCAACGAGAAACAAAGAAAGCCGATCGCAACAATGAAGAAGCCAAGGATCTTCAGAAGAGCAGTCAATCATTGAAGGTCTTTATAAAATCGTTCTAGTTGGTTCTCTGGACCCTTAAGCTTGCTTATCTCATATATTGCTCGAGCATTCATGAAGTTTTGCGATTTGCTAAGAGGACAACGTGCCAGATCATCTGCTTCGTCTACAGTTGGGCTTATGAATTGACTTTAATCAAGTGGTGCGAAAGGGAGATTAATATTGCTCGCAGTGCAGCTATCGACTACAACTATCACATGCGCCAAATTTGTCACGAAGATCACCAAACTTTATTGAAGCAAACTCATAACAGCTCAAACGACAAAACAAAGGCGAGCAACAAACATTCTCTCAAACAACCTCCTTCATTTCAAATTTTGCCACGTCGAAGTGCTCCTTGGGAAAGCTCTGGAAACGGAGAAATCCCACGCGCGGCTCCATTGTACCGGTTACAGAGTCCTAAATTGGCCAAAAATCAACAATAACCAACGAAATGATCCCAGTAAAACCAGCCTTGTCGACGAAAAAAGGAACGAATCGAGGAGACTCATCTGGCTGGAAGAGAACGAAATTGGTATTGAAGAGCTTAGCGGCCAACAGAAGCTGCATACTGTTTCCCCATTCCCTGAGTTGAGAGAACTTCGTTTTCCACTTTCTCTGTTCGCTCCAGCTCTACCTTTTCGCCTTTCATCTATAAGACTAAAAGTATGCAATAAAACAAATGCGAAGAGAACAGTATCTTTGCCGAAGAAAACGTGAGAACAGCAATGACACAAAATAACAGCGACTACAAAAATGATAAGGGAATCTTGAATAGTGTGTAAATCATGAACTCGAACACAAGTAGAAAAGATCCACGCAAGACGGCATTTTGACTTTTCGAATGTTACAAATATTTTTTTTGAAAACCATCTAGAACTGGCCATCTAGAACTGGCCGTAATAAAAACCATCTAGAACTGGCCATCTAGAACTGGCCGTAATAAAAACCATCTAGAACTGGCCTAGCCCCAAAAACTTAGACTATAGAAAAAGCAAGAAGTTAAAAAAAGCAAGGAAATTGCAGTCATGAAGCTGAGGCAACATCAAGCTGGAAGGAATTCCATGGTCACGCAAATATGGCAGCCAATTTTATGTAGACAAAAATAAAATATTGGATCATAAGAAATTGGAAATAAATTTATTGTTGGTGCATTTTGTCACTTTTGGCAGTGGCGATTATTAGAATTTACACAGTTGCCGAAAAATAATAATAAATTAGCTTGAAGATTTGATGTGTTTTACATGCTAAGAAGAAGATGTTGATACCACCAAAGAACATCGGCAAGGCGAGAGTTCCGCAAGAAATTTGTTTTTGACGTCACCGCTAGGCAAAGGGCATTTTTATATGCAAATCGAAATTTTGGACCAAAAAATTTTTTTCAAAAATGGTCGGCCGCGCCCTAAAAGCATGTTTTCTATACGTTTCACTTACTGAAACGTTGAAAAAATATCGTCTGGGGCGATTTGAGCCAGTGCGCAATTGTAATATCCAGCCAAAACGAAAAGCGAGTATATGCAAATCAACCATACTGAACACAAATCCGGTATCAAACAATTTTTCGGCTCGCGGGGACGTCAAAAATAAATTTTCTAGGGCATTTTTAGCGGATCTTTTTCGGTTTGAGGGGGGTTAATGTATACATTTTACCATATTTTTTTTTCATAATTACTTGTTAAAATATTAGGTTGTCTCAAAAGTTCGCACCGCGTTGCCTTGGTCCCCCCTGTTGAAAATTTTGTACAGTTTTAAAAAGTTCTCTGTGTTTATTTTGCAATGTGTTTCAGTTTTTCGTTTATTTTTTTGCTCAGCTCATATTGTTTATTGTTTTTAGATGGATAGCAATCATATTCGCCACGTTATGTTGTTTTTGATTGTGGGATCGTTTCTTTTCTTCAAAGCCAGCCGGATTTTATGTCAAGGGAATCAGTCGTCTTCAAGAACGCTGGGAGAAAGTTGTGGAATTTGATGGAGATTATTTTGTTGATTAATTGTTATGCTTTGTTTTGAATAAAATATGAAATTTTGCTTTATTTGAACGTTTGACTGTGAAACGGTGCGAACTTTTGAGACAACCTAATATCATATTGGTTACTAAAATTACCGTCATCCCCATAATCAACCTAAAAATTAAAAAAAATTATGGTAAAAATGTGTGTGTACCTACCCCTACCCCTAACCAACATACCCCATACCTACAAACCCAACAACCGCCCTCCCCCACACCCCTAACCGAAACAGGTCTCCAATAGGAGTGGTCTCCTGCGAAATTCTCGCCATGCAAAAAAAATTTGGTCCCATTCTCATCAAAAAATAGTAAAATGGTAGATTTTCAGTAAGAATACTTATGAAGACAGTCCATCGACCACTCCTGCCCGTAGTTCATGCGACGCAACGGGAATTTTTGAGAGCTAAATATTGTGATCGAGAAGGCCATTTACGGTCTTTCAAGCCCACTCTCTCTCCAAAAATTGGGCAGCGCCGCAAAAACACTACTAGCAATATGCAGCACACAAGGGATTGATTAGAATAAAAGTAGTAAAAATATAGCGGTACCAAATCAAGACCACCGAATCCAAATATAAGAGAGAGTGATTGGTGTGAAGAAAAGAATGAATAGGTGGATTCAGCCCAACCTTGTACTAATTAAGTCTCGAGAATATTCCTTCTTCTTCTCCTTCAATTAAATGAGAGCCGGCCAATCTCTGCTCTTCTCCAATCTCCACCCATCTACGCAATCTGTTTTGTTTGTATTTTCCTAACCACCACTTTCCTTACCCCCCTAAAAAGGTTAATTCGGGTGGAAAATGAATGAATCAGTTCTAAGATGAGAAATGAGCAATTCTACGCACGTATAGACTGGTTTGCCTGTGCCTGCATCTACTTCGTCGTCTTTGACTTTATACAAGCAAATTAGTGAGTGGGTTGGCCTTGAAGACTTCTGTTTTCTTCGCCTCTAAGCTCTTCAATCTTAATCTCTCTTTTTTGAGTGTTTCTATGAAATGGATAAAAAGGGCATTGTTTGAGAGTGGAATCGGGGCTCTTATGCATTATCGGGACTACCCGGTGTTGCTGTCATTTATGCGTCCCACGATTAATTTTAATTATCTTATGGTTATCGTCCTTTATTCACAAGCATTATTAACGAGCGATACTGAAAGAAATAAATGACGGCAAAACCAGGTAGTCCCGATAATGCATAAGAACCGGAATTGGACTTGCAATTGATTGTGATTAAGTGACAGCGGGGTATAAATAAACCCTCGCCCCTCAAGAGGGTCATAAATAACCCTCTTTAATCCGGCCTAATGGGCGCTGGCCTACGGAAGCCTAAACCTAAAAGATACCCCATAAATAGCCCCCCAAAAGGGAAGCTATTTACGGGTTTGTACGGATTAAGCTAGCAAAGTACAGTCTCGACCGCCGGCTGCGTCCAGCGAGGTGATGCCATTTTTAGGACATTCTTTGGCGTCTTCTACCTCAAGTGATCAGTCAGACTAATCTGAAAAAGTTTAACTTCATTTCATTTCGATTTTACCTGTAGTTTGATACTTGCGGCTCTCGCTATATTACTCGCGATTTATGAAAAGTTTTTGTGTTATATATATGGAGAGAAGCGAGTTATTACTGGCAAAAAGAATCTCGAAATCCTTGCGATTTTGGACTTAGTCAGACCCATAGAAGGTTTCGAACTTGATTTAGTGCTGTTACATTGAGATGCGATTGTAAACAAAAAGGTGTATTGTGGGAGAGCGGAATTGGACTTGTAAACAATTGCACTATGTCAGTGCACCAGTGTTTGCAAAACTCATACTCATCCTCATAGTCATAGTTATTATGAGTTTAGCTAAACTCATAGTTGAGAAAGGGGTCATATCTCAGCAATCAATGATCGTTTTGTAAATCTGAAAAGTGCATCGGATTCCTCACAAAAAGGTACTTCTCTGGTTGACACCACACCTCCAATTTTTGAATATTTTTGTTCTAGAAAATAAAGAGTGGCCATATAATCGATTATATTCGTTATTGCGGGTCAAGAAGATCGAACTAAACCTCTTAAGTGATCCCGCAGTTTCCGCTGCCCCAAAAGCACAAGGGCACAAACAGAGGTGTGATGTCAACTAGAGAAGTACCCACAAAAAGTTGGTAGATCAATGTGTGATCAGATTTGAAATTAAGAGTCAACAATTTTTAAATATCGACAACTATGAAGTCAAAACAACTATGAGTTTAGCTATGAGGCATAGTTGTCGATATTTTAAAATTTTTAAGAACCGACCTCAAATCTGATTACATATGTGTCTACCAACTTTCCATGAGCAATCCGATGCATTTTTCAGATTTTGATCATTGATTCCTGAGATATGACGCCTTTCTAAACTATGAGTTTAGCTAAACTCATAATTGACTATGAGTTTTGCGAACACTGCAGTACACTAAAGAGAATCCAGTTGAATTACCACTGCTGTTTCAGTGAACAGCTTTGTTTTCTGTCAGTAAGCAATGGCTGCAAATAAAATGGTGCAGTAAATTTGTGAAAATCAGCATCTAATTACAAGGTGTTTCAAGAATTTTAACATCTTTGAACGGCTACCACTATTTTGATCATGCCCTCGAACTAGTTGCGTTTATTGCTTCAGTTGCACATTTTTATTTTTTACTTGTTCTCAGGCAGAAGGTAGACCAGCGCAGATTAAGCGAGACTGAAGCATAATTTTGCCGACTTTTTCGTTCAGTGGTGCGAACATCTCTGAATGCGCCTAAGCACAAGCGACGACTTTACAACTTCGTGGTCATTTACCAAAGAAACAATCCGACAAATAACAATAACACTAATTTTTGGGCAAGTAATCCATCAAAATAGTGCTGACGTCATACCAAACCACTTGTTTTGTTTGTTCCTAGTTGGACGAAAGAAGATAGAACCGGAGAGACTATTTCTAATAATTTTAGTTGTTGTTGTTGTGTGGTAATGCTTGATGACATACAGCCCTGTTTGGGGTTTGCAGTTAGAAAAAAAAACAATGGACAGAATGTTTGGAATGTCTGGGGGTGAGAGGAATTGGTCACCAACCTGTTTGTCAACTCCGTCAACCACAAGTCCTTTTTTGCGGTTGTGAATTCTCTGGAACTTGGCGATTATGATCAACAAGATGGAGATCTGCAATTAAAAAGTGAAATATCAGGGTTTTTATTGGGTTAAGCCATAAGTAATGTTGTTTTTTTAAAAATGGTTTTTATGTAATTTGTTATGATCATTTTTTAATTTATTATATACTACTTGGTAGCCCTTTTCTTAGTCTTTCTAATGAGCTATCTTTGGTTTATTAATGATAAAAATAGAGGGTGTAAGTGCTCAAAAGAAATGAAGTTCACCAATGGGCACTTCAAGGGGGTACATTCATCGCTTTAACTGGTCAATAGTTTGATTCAGAATTTGGCACTTTAACAACATCTTAGTGCTATCTTGTAGCGCACTTCAAGAGCTACAAGACCTATTTTACAGAATAATTTTTGAAAATATGGGTGTTGAGATGTGGCCTTTTGAAAAGTAAAACAATTTCTTGAAAATTGACCAAAGTCCAAGTTTTTTTAATTTTTTCGGATTTTGGTAATTTTCTCAAGAAATTGTTTTTTTCTCAAAAAAGGTCTTGTAGCTCTTGAAGTGCGCTACAAGATAGCACTAAGATGTTGCTAAAGTGCCAAATTCTGAAGCAAACTTTTGACCAGTTAAAGCGATGAATGTACCCCTCATTTCTTTTGAGGCCTCATACCCTCTATTTTTATCATTAATAAACAAATGATGGCTTATTAGAAAGACCAAGAAAAGGGCTATCAAATAGTAAATAATACTAGAATATGTTGTTGCCACAGATGTGGCAATTCGTAGGCGCCGAGGACCTGCGTGAGGAACACACGTTACAAAAATGATGCATGCTACCACCAGGATTTGAACCTGTGACCATGCCTTGGTCCCCCAGGCAATCCAAAAATCACCCCAAATTGCCTTGGTCCCCCAGGCAATCCAAAAATCACCCCAAATTGCCTTGGTCCCCAGGCAATCAAAAATCACCCAAATTGCCTTGGTCCCCAGGCAATCAAAAATCACCCCAAATTGCCTTGGTCCCCAGGCAATCCAAAATCACCCCAAATTGCCTTGGTCCCCAGGCAATCAAAATCACCCAAATTGCCTTGGTCCCCAGGCAGTCAAAATCACCCCAAATTGCCTTGGTCCCCAGGCAGTCCAATCACCCCAAATTGCCTTGGTCCCCAGGCAGTCAAAAATCACCCCAAATTGCCTTGGTCCCCAGGCAGTCCAAAATCACCCCAAATTGCCTTGGTCCCCAGGCAGTCAAAAATCACCCAAATTGCCTTGGTCCCCCAGGCAGTCAAAAATCACCCCAAATTGCCTTGGTCCCCCAGGCAGTCAAAATCACCCCAAATTGCCTTGGTCCCCCAGGCAATCAAAAATCACCCAAATTGCCTTGGTCCCCAGGCAATCCAAAATCACCCCAAATTGCCTTGGTCCCCAGGCAGTCCAAAATCACCCCAAATTGCCTTGGTCCCCAGGCAATCAAAATCACCCCAAATTGCCTTGGTCCCCAGGCAGTCCAAAATCACCCCAAATTGCCTTGGTCCCCCAGGCAATCCAAAATCACCCCAAGGTGCCTTGGTCCCCAGGCAATCCAAAATCACCCCAAATTGCCTTGGTCCCCAGGCAGTCAAAATCACCCAAATTGCCTTGGTCCCCAGGCAGTCAAAATCACCCCAAATTGCCTTGGTCCCCAGGCAATCAAAAATCACCCAAATTGCCTTGGTCCCCAGGCAGTCAAAATCACCCCAAATTGCCTTGGTCCCCAGGCAGTCAAAAATCACCCCAAATTGCCTTGGTCCCCCAGGCAATCCAAAAATCACCCCAAATTGCCTTGGTCCCCCAGGCAATCAAAAATCCCCAAATTGCCTTGGTCCCCAGGCAATCAAAATCACCCAAATTGCCTTGGTCCCAGGCAGTCAAAATCACCCCAAATTGCCTTGGTCCCCAGGCAATCTAAAAATCACCCCAAATTGCCTTGGTCCCCAGGCAATCCAAAATCACCCCAAATTGCCTTGGTCCCCAGACAATCTAAAATCACCCCAAATTGCCTTGGTCCCCCAGGCAGTCTAAAATCACCCCAAATTGCCTTGGTCCCCAGGCAATCTAAAATCACCCCAAATTGCCCTGGTCCCCAGGCAATCTAAAAATCACCCCAAATTGCCTTGGTCCCCAGACAATCTAAAAATCACCCCAAATTGCCCTGGTCCCCCAAGGCAATCTAAAAATCACCCCAAATTGCCTTGGTCCCCCAAGGCAATCTAAAAATCACCCCAAATTGCCTTGGTCCCCCAGGCAATCCAAAAATCACCCCAAATTGCCTTGGTCCCCCAGACAATCTAAAAATCACCCCAAATTGCCTTGGTCCCCAGACAATCTAAAAATCACCCCAAATTGCCTTGGTCCCCAGGCAATCTAAAAATCACCCAAATTGCCTTGGTCCCCAGGCAATCTAAAATCACCCCAAATTGCCTTGGTCCCCCAGGCAATCTAAAAATCACCCCAAATTGCCTTGGTCCCCCAGGCAATCTAAAAATCACCCCAAATTGCCTTGGTCCCCCAGGCAATCTAAAAATCACCCCAAATTGCCTTGGTCCCCCAGGCAATCTAAAAATCACCCCAAATTGCCTTGGTCCCCAGGCAATCTAAAATCACCCCAAATTGCCTTGGTCCCCAGGCAATCTAAAAATCACCCCAAATTGCCTTGGTCCCCAGGCAATCTAAAAATCACCCCAAATTGCCTTGGTCCCCAGGCAATCTAAAAATCACCCAAATTGCCTTGGTCCCCAGACAATCCAAAATCACCCCAAATTGCCTTGGTCCCCAAGGCAATCCAAAATCACCCCAAATTGCCTTGGTCCCCAGGCAATCTAAAAATCACCCCAAATTGCCTTGGTCCCCAGGCAATCTAAAAATCACCCCAAATTGCCTTGGTCCCCAGACAATCCAAAAATCACTCCAAATTGCCTTGGTCCCCAAGGCAATCCAAAATCACCCCAAATTGCCTTGGTCCCCAGGCAATCTAAAAATCACCCCAAATTGCCTTGGTCCCCCAAGGCAATCTAAAAATCACCCCAAATTGCCTTGGTCCCCAGGCAATCTAAAAATCACCCCAAATTGCCTTGGTCCCCAGGCAATCTAAAAATCACCCCAAATTGCCTTGGTCCCCAGGCAATCTAAAATCACCCCAAATTGCCTTGGTCCCCAGGCAATCTAAAAATCACCCCAAATTGCCTTGGTCCCCCAAGGCAATCCAAAAACACCCCAAATTGCCTTGGTCCCCCAAGGCAATCCAAAAACACCCCAAATTGCCTTGGTCCCCCAAGGCAATCCAAAAACACCCCAAATTGCCTTGGTCCCCCTGTGGTTTTTGTGAACATTCAAGTGACCATAAATTTTTTTTGAGACGGTCTACCCTAACTTTTAGCATTTTTTCACTGAACTAAATCGACCATGCCGCGTCGAATGGTGTAATCAGATGTTCGATGCAATTGGCGGAACACCCCTAACAATTAAGTGTGACCCACAGACAGAATCTGGCGCTATAGTAAAGGGGGAGAAATTAAAAAATAATTATAACATGTTACATGAAAACCCATTTAAAAAAACGACATTACTTATGGTTCAACCCAATATAAAAAAATTATCTCTAATCAGCTGGCATGTCAAAAAATAAATGAGCTGGCATATTTTTTTGAATTTGTAAGTTGTGCTGATTTTCGGTCTACACCTAAATGGCGTCATTTTCTTGAATAAAAATTAGGATAGGCCGGCGCACGTTATAACGGAATCCAACATTTTTTTCTGGCCAAATTTTACGACTTGAGCTGATCTAAAATGGTCCAAAATTGTGCCTTTTCATCGTTTCAGCACATAATTTTTCAACAGGGCTCCGATGTGCCCTTATTTTTCAAGGCTGTACCTGAAAACACACCCCAAAATACTGATTTCCCGCACTAAATACATAAAAATGAGTATTTCTCAGTGTTCAAACAACAAGATCCAGCTCGGTGGAAGCTCAAAAACTCAATATTTTTGTGCTTCTTTGGTGAGGTTTATTACATGTTCTGCAGTTTTTTAGTGAAAACTATTAAAGAAATCATCAAAGTTTGCCCCTATAAAGCATTGAATGAATAAAAAATAATAGTGCAGCCGCTAGGTGGATTCGAACCTACGACACAAAAACCGCAAATTGATACGCTTTACCCACTGCGCCATGAAATTCGGTAAAAAATCACCTACTGCCCATTTTGTAAGGCCGTGCCTAGGGTTGGATAATGAAGAATTCTTCGGAGAATTCTCCAGAATTCTCCGACCTATTTCTCCGTCAAAGAAAAATCGGAGAAATAAAAATTTTGCGTCCTGTAATTATTGTTAATCTTCTTTTCTCAGATGTCGAAAAAACCGCTTTCTTGGTGCTGGACCTATTTTCAGCGGAAGCAAGAAACAAATGAGAATGGAAATGCTATCGTCGCGGGCTACTGCAAGTTCTGCAACAAGCGTTACAAGTCGGATGCAGCTAAAATGGAGAAGCACTTGGAGGTTGTTTTTGGTCTAAGATGCTAAACTTGATGCTAAACCAGGTTAAAATTTAGAACTGCAACAAGGTAGGCTCTGAAGCTAGGGAGCAAATTGATCGTCTCTCAAAGAGGCCTGCAGCTCGTCGAAGTCGAAGATCCCGAAGTTATCAGAAGTGGCAGAAATCTCGTCTCATGGAAGAAATTGACTTCTTTGCGGATGATATTTATTGAATTGTTGGTTTTGGTTTTGATATGCAAAGCTCGATACAAATTAATAATTCTCCCATTTTTAGAGAATTCTAGAAAATTCTCAGAAGAATTCTCCGTTTTTTATTTCTCCGGAGAATTCTACAACATTAGCCGTGCCCCTGTGGTTCGAAAAAAATTTCTCTCAGAATCAAAAAAACACGCGGCTTTCTCATGAAATCGGGGTGCAGAAACACGAGTATGAGGTTATCTTCTCTATCCAAGCACTCTGCGTGAGGTTGGGTAGGTGTGATTCGTCCGTGCAACTAAAAATTGTATATTTTTCTCAGTCGATTGGCGCTCAGAATTCGATCTATAAAAAAGTTATAGCCTTTCAAAGTGTTTCAAATACATAAGATCAAGTATAAGATCTATACATAAGATCAAAAGATTCAATGGAGGATTTCAATATTTTCATGTTTTTATTTCAACCTGTAAATTTTTGGAAAAATTGTTCATTTTTTCTCATTGAACTAGGACAGTTTGCATCGACACAAACATCTCGAGAACCGAACTAAAAAATTATCGAAATAATAACGAAATTTTGTGGGGGTGACATTACATCAAAACTCGGCTGTAAGCAAGAGTTTACGGCTCAGGTTGAGTGCTCCTTATCAGTCTCACATGAGAAAAAATTTGTGGATTGTTTATATTGTTAGCTAAAACAAAACTTACATGAAAGAACTGTAATCCAAGGAAAAAGATGCCAGTGGCTATCCTTGCCAGATTGCCCTAAAAGTATATTAGCTGTAAGTAATTCAAACATTTTTTTTACAAAAAGTTTACATGACTTAAAACAAAGATCATCACAGTGGAGACTATGCCACGAACTATGTCCACAAACATCAAAACCATCCAGGGTATTAAAAACCATTGATTGTAGAGTGCCAAACCAACCAACAAAATCACACTGGCTAGGATTAGCAATACGTAGAGGAAAACATCGAAAACCAGAGTGGAGTACCTCACTAAATTTGATTTTACTCGTTTTTATGTTTATTTGAGGAAAACTTGACAAGTTAGAATGAAGCTATAGAGATATTATAACAGTGACCTAATCCCTGACCAGTTTTTTTTAATTCAGGGTTCGAAACTGTTAAGAAAATTCAGGATTAGGGTTAACAACCGAAGAAAAATTGGTTAGAGATGAAAATTTAGGCTGAACTCATGTTATTTTCCTTACCGATTTTTCGGCACACCGGCAACTGGAAAAAAACTATCTGACAAATAATTGGACTGGACAAAAAGTCGTCCACCAATAAATTCAAACGAGAATTAATTGGTCTTGCCACGATTTGTTTTGAAAATAATTCTCCTATATATTGGGTTGGTGCATAATCAACGTCGGTTTTTTTTATTTGCACACTATTCAACAACAACCCAAATACAAGTCCGCCTATAACATTTCTGAATATTATTCTGGAGCATATTCACCCTCTACATCAATAACACCTTCCCATTTGCTCGATAGCCGAGCAATTCCGCGAGCGAAGAAGTGAGCATTTTTTGACGTAATCCACGCTTTAATATCGGCCACAATTTCTTCTAGGTCATCGTAAATTTTTCCATCCCTTCTCAAAGTGATAAAGCAGGATATGACGAATGTGCAAATGATTCTCGACACGCATCTCAAAAATTTATTTAATATGTGTGAGCAAAAACAGAATGAATTAAAATGTCAGATGTTCACTAAATTAACACAACGAAAAAGCCGACGTTAATTATGCACCAAAGTATTAGAGATGTTTGGTTTGTTTGCGGACAATTGATGTTTTTGATTTTTTTGGAGTGTTTTCGTTTTTTTTTGATTGAAGCTTGCAATCGCAGGAGTAGCATGGTCGTTTTGGATTTTAGGTTTGAGATGTTTTTCGATTTCAATTTTTGGGTTTTAGTGAGCAAATTGGTGGTTTTTTCGTACTGGAGTCAAAATCTCGCAGCTAGGTGGGTCAGAAAGTTATGTTACAGATATTGCTGCGTAGCCCTGAATCTCAGCTTTCATTTAAAAAAAAGATCGGCTAAAAATGATGACTTTAAACTGGGGATGTGCCAATGAGCATGGAGGTGGTTTTTCGGAGGGAATTTGGATTTATGCCCCTTTTTGAATTCAAATGTTTTTTGTCCTGAGAGGAAAGTTGTATTATTTTGTTTTAAGCTGTTTTTGTGTGTTGTGTTCAATTTTTTGCCTGTAGGTTTGTCAAGAAAGTAAGTAGGTCGGAAATAATAGTGAGTAGGTAAGAAGGGGCACTTGGAGATTGGATATGGGTACCATTAAAGTGAGTAGGTGTGCCAGGAGAGTTAATAAGGGCACCTGGAGAGTAAGTAGCTAGACCGTAAGAGCTATTAAGGGTAGTAGAAGAGTGAGTGGGTGTGTCAGAAGAGTGAATAGGGGTATCTGGAGAGTGGGCAGTGGTACCTGGAAAGTAGGTAAGGATATTGTGGGCGATGGTTGGGCGTGTTCCATAAATGATGTTGTTGACAATTTATGACTATTTTGTAGCCCTAAACGGGTGTGTGAGCACTATGTGTATTTTTATTTCTAAAATTTTAAACTTTTAATCATATCAAAGAAGAAGTATTGCGTCTAAAAAATTTGATTGTTTCTGTAAAACAGCAAAAGTACTGGAGAGTGGGTAGCGGCGCCTGAAGAATTGGTAAGGGTTTCCGGAGAGTAGGTTAGGTCTGAAAAGTTAGTCGTGGTACAGTCGAGTCCCGATATAACGCGACCCCTTGGGACCCCAAAAAAATCGCGTTATATCGGGGGTAAGGCAAAATAACTTTATTTTGAGCTTTAGCGGCGCAAAACATTTTATTCAAAATCGTAACAAATATGTCCACAAGTCCACACGCTAGCGAAGCAATCAGGAATGATGCAGAGATACGACTCGGACGCCGACTTCAGGACTTTGTGCGGCATGTCATTTTATTTGGTGGTGCATGTACTCTAGTAAATCTGTTATGTTTAGACAGGATCCCGGCAATTGCTTTCGTCAAGGTGGAGGACATCAAGACCGCGCTCGAAGATTTGTGGGATTTGTGTCGATCCAATCTTGACATGGTTCCGGAAAAATTACGTTGGTAAGCACTTCTTTTTTTATTGTACTATTGTGTCAGATGTATTAATGTTAAGTGTTTAAGCACAGAGACGCAGCAGGGCAGGCTGGTTGGCTAGGGGCTCCTCCGAAGAATAAGCGTACCAAGTACCGCCTGGCTGATGAGAGAATCCTGCGAGTGGTGGAGGAGTACCTAATAGGAACAAAGCTGGAGTACCTGAGGGGAATCGCGAGAAATTTCGAAATGGATGATTAATTATTCTAGATGTTGTTACACGTTATTGTTTCCGCTGTTGTTGTTTGTCGTTGGTGAAGAAATAAAGTTACTTGTTGGGTTGTGGCTGTGTGCTGTAAGAAAGCAGTGCGAAAAATACATGACAAATTGTTTAAGGAAACATCCCTGAAGACGAAAAGTTGTGTCGCTATATTGTTTTTCGGGAATAAACGGTCATTGAGGTTGGAAATGATATTAGGCGGGAAACGGCCCCGGGCGGGAAATGGCCCGGGAGGGGAACGTCACGTACCCGAAAAACTGATTATTGTCACCGAAAAACTGATTCTTGTCACCGAAAGTGGTTTTCCTTAATACAAAAAAAAATTAAGAGAAAAATATTTTTTGTCTTAAACAAAAATTTTTTCGTATAAAGAAAAACACTTTCGGTGACAAAAATCAGTTTTTCGGTGACAACTTTTTTCGGTGACAACAATCAGTTTTCCCTTTATTTTTAGTGGTATAAAGTTTTCTGTGATTCGCTTTTTTCATGTTCCAATTATGGTTTATATATTTATTACTGTTCAATTATTACGATTGGTGATGGCAGCAGCAGAAGAAGTGGGCAGGCAACAAGCTGCACCCCAATTATAAGATGGTTACAACCGGTTTCTACGCGTGCTCCTTGTAGATAATTTTGGTTTGGTGTCTGTGTGTACATGCATTGTTTTGTCGGTAAAATGAGACAATCAACTATTTAGGTCTAACGCCATGCTGTATCAAATAGGAATTAGGAGAACGGAGGCACCTATACAAACTATAGACTGCTATTGCATCAAAGAAGCCGAAGTTGTTCAATTAGCATTACCAGTTTTTTTGCAAATTACGCGAAAATTTCCCCTTTTGCTGAGTACTTAAGATTTCGGTGATTGGATCATCCAGAAAATTGGTTCTTGAAAAACTTTTGATACTTTACTTCCACGCATGTGGTGGCTGTTGAAGAAATCCTTCAAAGGGGAGCAAATTCTTCTCATTCCGGCCTCACGGGGAAGATTCAAATTTGCATTAAAAAAAATTCTCGTTTGAATATACCTGGTGCCCGCCTTTTGCGAATTTGAAATTGCTGGTATGCCCTTTTAAGGGCATTTTTTTCTAACTTTCAAGAGAACCTCGCGAACTTGTTTTCACTGTCCAGAGGTGTTTGGTCTCATTTGATAGCCAGTATGCGACTTTAAATCCAATCTGTTGAGATCTCGAGCCCATAGGCCAAAAAGTTAGGATAAGAAGGATAGTAAAGTATCGACAAATCACAGGGGGATTTTCACAGGGGTTCATTTACAAAAATAGCCGGAACTTTTGGGACAACTTAATATTTGCAAAATTCAAATTGGCGAGGGGTAGTCCTCTTTGCTCTAGCACAGCATAGGTTTACCTGGACGTCCTGTTTTCACTATTTTCTGCAATTAAAAAAAATAATAACCTAGAGGAAGGCTTAGGTACAGGGTGGGCCAGCGTATGTTGGGACGGGCTCAAATATGTGGCCCAAACAGTAAGAAAACTCAAAAAATTGAGTTAAAAAAAGAATGAATGAAAAATGACCGAAAACCACAGGGGGGACCAAGGCAGTCGAAAATATTTTTTTTTGGAAAAAATGGCCTTCCCACACTTTTTTGCCGTTTCTATCGTATTCACGGCCTAAAAAATACTTAGACATTGAAAAAACGCACTTTTGACTCTGGCCATATAGTGTACTTTAGCCAACAAAACACAATATTTTTCATTTACATTTTTTTACGAAAATATAACCGCAACACAAAAGATTTGAGCGTTTACATGCGTACACAAAACATCACTGGTGAGTAGTCTGTTTTAGCATCCGCAAACAGCCTCCTCATTGTGAATGCGCTTTACAGTCAGGCCTTGGCGTGTTAATACCTACGTTCCCCAACACTATTCTTTTAAGTCGTTCAAAATTTTCTTAAATTTTTGAAAGCTTGGCCACAACGGAGGTGTGAACAAATATGGCCAGCTAGAAATACTTTTTCACAAGACCTAAGAGAAGGAGTACAAAATATGTGTATTTTTTGGATCTAAAAATTTATAAAGATCAAAACTGCGACTTACGGGATTTGCTGTATTTCATCTCCTCGGTGTACAAGCCAAACGAACAATGATAGGAGGTGCTGTCCTCAACAATAACTGTGGTCTGACCTCCTTGAAAGGTTAGCTTGCGGTTATCTATACAAAGTCGGCGTTCAAAGATTAGTTTTTGTGTGATAAGTGGGGTATACCTGCTCGAATCTTGCCTTGTCCTTCTAATTCACAGGAAGTATAATAGGAAGAGTCCCCATTATTTGTTGTGTCAGATAAAGCCCACGATGCTAGGCCGGTTAGTAGAGAATAGAGCAGCTAAACACATTTCCATTTTCTTTTATATGTATAAAAATTCAACCAAAATTTTTTTACACAGAGCTAGTCAAAAAAGACACCGACATTTTTTTAACTGAAATTTGTGTTCGTATTTCATTTTTGACGATGTTTTTTGTAAAACGCGGTTGTGTTTCTAATAAAAAATTTTGTATTTCTGATCCGAAACCTCCCAGGTAGCTTAATCACTGCCGTCGAGGGCAGGGAACTATGTTGGGGCAAGAAACTATCAAGTCGTCCGGAAAGTCCGTGCTTTTTTAAGGCCCCACTCAGCCTTAGGCGAAACACGAGTGCCGAAACAATCGTAAATTATTCAAATTTCCAAAGTTTTTATTTTCGTTTCTTAAAAATTTTTTGCTCAATATGAACGCCAGATTATAGCGGTCATTTTGGTACCAATAGTTTTACAACAAAAAATTAAAAAATTGGGTGATTAAATCAATTTAAATGGTGTTTCGGATGTATGTAATTTGGGCCAAAATGAATTTGGGCCAAATTACTCTGCGAGAATTCAATTTGGGCCAAATTACTCTGCGAGAATTCAATTTGGGCCAAAATCAAATTGCAATATTCGGTAAATATTTGCCGAATATTGCAAATGATCTTGACGCACCCAAATTCATTTTGGCCCAAGTTGAATTGTCCCAAAGTGATTTGACCCACACTACTCCTGCCCGTTTCGGGTGTGTGTTTCGCCATACCCCGAAACATACATGCATGATTTTGTTATCATTTTGACCCATCGTTTGTAGCTAAGAATCTTAGGGGGTCAACTTTAAAAAAATGATAACAAAATCTATATGAAAAATAAATTGCCACAAAAAGTTTTTTTTTAAACGCACGAACTTTCCGGACGACCTGATCCCTACGCAAATTTTTTGATTAGCCCTGTTAAATTTATAGCCTATTTTCTTGAACACTTTAACGCCAGTCCATATGGCACCCTTCATATGTTAAAACTTTAAAAATAAAAATTTTAATTTTTTTCTATGATTTCTTTCCACTCTCTATAATCACTAACCATGAAATATGTGGGCTGGTATAAGGTTAAGTGGAAATTTTTCGGTAACTTTTTAGCAAAATTTTGGAAAAGTGGAAAAAAATTGGAAGATTTTCAGTTGGCAAATTTTTATAATTGTTCAATTTTTAGGGTTCTTCGGGACACACTTGTAAGCTCTTCCCTACCTGTTTTAGTCAACCCTACGCATATGGCTTTGTCTAAGCTAAAAATTAAAAAAAAACAACAACAAACACTAAAATTCCAAAAAAAACTTAACTCAAAACGATAAAAACGATATTTTCTAACGTTTTCCGTACTAAAAATTTAGGTTTTCAAAAAAAATTAGCTACCAAAGATTGAAAAATTGCCTTGGTCCCCCAACATAAAATATCTTGTATTAAGGTATCCTACGTTTTGATCACTGGAGCTGGGCAGAAAAAGCTTTTAATGCACATATGATTAAGAGTCTTGCTCGGAATTATGTCTAAGGTAAGTGAGTGCGCGCGCATCTCTAACTCATCAATCCAACCGGCCCTCTACCACCGAGCGCTTGACAACCCTGCTCATATCTAATATTGATGACCTTAAAATAGTTTAAAAAACTAGGCAGAAAACTTAAAAAATCTAGAAATAACGAATGTAAAAAATTTCGAGAACAAAAAGAACTGCTGCCTTTTCTCCGTGTAATGCACGGGCTGCCCATTTAATGAAATTATTTGTATTTCATTTATTAATAAATTCCAAGTAGAGTTAAAAAAACTAACCAAGGTATAGAGAGCAATAAAAATAGAGCCGGGCGTCAGTCCGCAACAAAAGCATCTGCGAATCTGGACTTCAACCTTGGCCATTTGCCCAAATTGAAGTGACCAAGGCAACAACAACAACTATTCCAACTATAAAAATTGGGCTTATTAACTGCAGCAATACAAGATGATGTATCTCCTACAAAAAAAGTTTAAAAAATTGCTAAAAAGGTGAAAAGGAAGAGTTCAAAGTGGGCAGTGGTCAAACTCAAAATTTCTGGCAAATCTTTTCAAATTCTCTAAAAGACATTTTTGCCTAAAAACAACTTTTTTTCTGCCGCAATTTGCAGTGAAAAGGCAACGCAAATTTTCAGAGCAAGATTTTTTTGTGGCAAAAAGCTCTTTTTGCGAGAAATACGTATAATTACTAGGGTTGTTGAAAAAACCGGCTTTTTTCTTTTCGAGATTATGGCTTCTATCGTTTTTCGGCTTTTTTCGGGTGTTTTCTACCAGAGAGAGGACCAAGGCAAAAAATTGGAACAAGGCAAAAGTCCAGCACCAAGAAAGCGGTTTCGTTAGTTTAGACATCTGAAAAGAGACAGATTTTGTCCGCAAAAATGGCATCAAATTCCATGCAAAAAGTTTTTGAATTCGTACAGTATACCGTATAACCTCTATTAATCAATCATACGGGCCTTTATCATGATATCCTGATACCGGCCCATTTCTTGCCTTGGTCCCTCTGTTGTTTTTTCATGATTTTTGACGTGTTTTAACCGCTTTTTATTTTTAGTTCATCAGCAGCATCATTATGGATATAAACACTTTCCCCTATCCCTTGCAATGAGGAGCAAGTCGCGAAGCGGCCAAACATACCTGAAATCTAGGATACCTGGTTTCGGATTAATTAAAATTTAAAAATTTTGGTTCATATATGAACCCAAGTTTCCTGTGTTTCACTATAAACCCTTGGGTATATCCAAACCCAGGAAACTTGGGTTCATGTATGACCCAAGAATTTTTTTTGCGGGAGTGTTCCTGCGGGAGTACAAATTGTGTTATTTGGGGTTCGCTTTTACCCCAGAAAACAAAAAAAAGGTCCGACCATGGTCGGACCAAGGGTGGTACCCAAACCAGGTATCCTAGATTTTAGGTATGTTTGGCCGCTTCGCGGCCAAAGACCCAACTTGCTCCTCATTGCAAGGGATAGGGGAAACGGTTTATATCCTTAAGAATGCTGCTCATGAACTAAAAATAAAAAGCGGTTAAAAAACACGTCAAAAATTATGAAAAAACAACAGAGGACCAAAGCGAAAAATGGGCCGGTATCAGGAATAAAAAAAAGTTAAAATTTAAAAAAAAATTAATAATCCCCCGGGGGGATTAATAGAGGTCATACGGTATATATTTTCTCGGGAGAAAAAAACCGATTGTCTATCAGCCGACTTTTTTCTATGCTGTTTTCGATATTAATCTCAGATTAATCTCGGCTTTAATTTCATTCAACAACCCTATAACACAACAACCCTACAACAACCCTACAAAGGTTTGTCCGATTTTTCTTATGGCTCAATTTAATTTCGGGCGCATCGAAAATTAAATTTTTAAATAAATAAAGAAAATAAATTTTTAAAAAATCAAGCATGCTGAACACAAATTTTTGATATTTGGATTTGAAAGGATAAGAATAAACTCATAAATTTGCCACTTCGGGCCAGCTTCTGAATATATGAAGAAACAAAATTAATCTTCGATAGCTTCTAGGCCACTTCTAGGTGGCCTCTGCCAATAAAGTCTGTCGTTGTCGAGCCGTTGTCTGTCCCATTTACTGGATTAGGAGTATTTTTCTTACCGATTTAGTCTTTTTTTTATAAGAATAAGTTCAAAAATTTTACTCCTACAAAATGATTACAGTCGACTCTCGATAGACCCCTCGTTACCCCCTCAAATTCGTCCCGCCTGGGGTCCGACACTTTTTTAACCTAATTTATAAATTCATTTGCCAAATCTGATCCGTTAGTCTAGTCCCGAAAATCGTAAGGATTACGATTTTACCGGACGTTTCTCAAAAACTTGAAATTTTTACCGTTTAAACCGTCACCTTATAAAAAAGAGGTGATGGCTTATCGAGAGGCGCTGGTCCTTCTAGCAAAACTTTTGGCATTTACAGAAACGATTGGCGAAATCAGAATCCTTGTGGTTTTTAGGACTAGTATGACCGAAAACAACTGTCAAAAGGTTTCAAAAAATAGTGGTAAAGAGTGTGGGATCCTAGGCGGGACAGACTGAGGGGTGACGGCTTATCGAGAGTCGACTGTATTGACAAAACAGTTATTTATTTAAAAAAAATGTAAAACGTCACAGATTTAATAAACAATATGATTATGGCTGCAGTTAAAAATTTTTTAAAAAAGGTGTTGGAAAAGCATTTCGATATAATTTTTACTGCTAAATCGGGCACAACAAACATTATTTTCAAATATTGGCCAATTATTAGCCAAAAAAATTGACTTCGGCTGAAGCTCCTCCTACAACCAAGAAATTACTTTTACAAAAAATTGCTAAAAGGTAAGAAAAAGGGGGTTCGAAGTAGTAGTAGGCGATGGACAAACCCAATTTTTCCTAGTTGGTTTATAGAAGGAAAGGTAGTGCGGCTGCCCAAAAAGCAAGGTTGAATCTCCTTGCAGGGGGGAAGATGGATGAAGGGTGGGAGAAAAAGTAGAAGTAGTAAAGGGAAGGGTACTGGAGAGGAGTTGGGCGCAAGGTTGACTCCCAATTATTGGTTGCTCTAGGGGGAAAAGAAATCAACAAAAACACAGAGCAATGGTGACAGACAAAAATTTTCAACAACAACAGCCACAACCAAATCGTGCTCTAACATGGCTGCAATCCTTCGCCCCCAAACCGCCATCTACTCTTCTTTTCCAACCAGCAGAAACTAATTCCCTTGTATGGAGCACAGAGAATAGGTCCATTTTTCCCTTTCTGGTATGGTTGGAAGGGAAGTGAGTGGATGGATAGATTGGAGACTGATACACAAAAGCTAATATTTAAATTACTCTAACATTTCGCGAATTTGAGTATTTTCAAGAAACGTTACAAAAACTAGAGGTGCGGAGCAAAACCAAGATCCCCGAAACCAACACTTATCGTAGTGAATAAGACTGATACTCTAAAATTCTAAAAACGATATCTCGGAATCGAAGTTTTAGCTGAAAAGATGACAGAGATCTCGAGACCGGCGACTCCTCCACAGCACTAGTCAAAACTTTTCTGGCAAATCTACTTACTTGCTTGAAGTTGTGAATTTCCAACCGAGATTTTCAGAACTGAGTACACTATACAGCACCCTCTAAAAAGTGATTTGCATGTTTTTTTGACACTTAGCACTTAAAATGTTCTTGACCCATCGATGGGTAGACTCATTGATGCGCACTGGTAACAAAACTTACCAAAAATTGCCTGGTCCCACCTGTGGTTATTTCTAAAAAACTCTCAAAATTGTTTTTTTGCGTTAAAACAATTATAACAACCAATCTGACAAGGGTGGTGGGAGGTAGAAGACCTTTTTTTCTGACAGGAATGTCAGATTTCTCCGCAAATTTTTCGCTAAATATTTTAAGAATTTAAGCTAGAGTTCTAAAATTTTAAATTATTTTGTCATATAAAAAATATATACATATAGATAGATAGATTTTAATACATAGATTTGAAAATAAATATTGAATTTTCCCATCATGGCTCATATTTCAAGTCATGTTAAAACTCATATTAAAAGCAATATTTTTTATGCCCTTGTAACTTAAAAACATGCAATTAATATATAATAAAGGCTTCTGTTATTTTACACTATCATTTTTAAGGTATTAAACTTCAAAAAAAATGTGCAGAAATAAATTTTGGGTCACAAAGTTGTGTCAGAAAATTGTCAGATTTCAATAAGGGGGCGTCAAGCCCATTCTGACATGTTCTGACAGGGTGGGTGGGGGGTTCCAAAAAACGGCCTGTCAGTCTGACATAATTTATGGACGTTCCATAATGCCCGAAAATTGACCACACTGGTCCAAAAACAGCACATTGACTTTTTATAATTTCATAAAATAGGATAAGGAGTGACAAACTTTTTGACAAGATTGAGATAACAAGGCGAAAGTTTTAAGAAATTTTACAGTTACACAGGAAGTACATCTGATTACTGCACGACGAAAAATAAATAAAGTTCCTGTTCAATTCCACCGTATATAAACACAAAAGACATAAAATTCGAAAGAATTATGTACCATCATGCCACAAAAATAAGAGACTTTACTGAACAAATAGGCTAACACCGTAACGGACCTACGCAACTCAAGTAATAAAATTATCATTGACTGCTCGACTATAAGTTTGAGATTCACTTCAATCATCGACGGCTGCTGCGACTGAATCTTCCAATGATGTGCATGAAGAAGACGACTGCGATAAACATCAAAGAGCTCACCACCAACGGAACTGGTCCACTGAAAATCTCAAATTAATATTGGCTATTAGACATGATAACCTTATATACGCTTTCTTGACGAGCAAAAACTTACATTTGAACACCACCAATCGAAGCCTTAGCGACAGCCGGCTGTCCACCACTCTTTCTTATTACACCTTTGGTCATTTAAGAATTTCTTATATTCTTCTCTTTGCAGAACTGATAGGGCACACGTTCGTATAGCAAGCTAGAAAAACAAAGGAACTCTAAATTTAAATTATAGTTGTCTTAACGACAAGTACTTTGCTGGTCGTCTCGAGGACACCGGTACAGGGCTAACAAATTATAACGGATACCACCCCAATACCTTGAGAAAAAAGACCAAAATATAATGCTGCAAACATTTACTAAAGCTACAAATAAAGTCTTTGTAAGCCAACGAGCTAACACAATCACAGCAGCAAAAGTCACAGATGTTTACATTACAAAAGCACGAGATCATTTAAATTATTGAGGTCAAAAAGATTCGCCAGATCGACATTCTTCCTCACTCCATCACCAAGCCCTGATTTCGGTACACAGTCACCAGCAGCATCGCAAGCAGCTTCCATTCGATTATTGTTGACACTTGACTCCTCGCCACTGAATCCCAGAAGTTTTAGAATATCCTGATTTTGTACCACAGAAGAGGGAACTGAAGCGGCAGTTGGCTTATCTGTGGTAGAAGCACTAGGGGCCTTGACATCATCGAAAAAGAAGGCATCCAGAGTCTGAATTATTGTCTTTTTCCGGCTGATAGAAAAGGTCTGACGTCTTGCGATTGTTTTCAGTAAGCGTCGTCGTGTCCGACAGGTTCTTCAAACTAAACACCAGCAATTAGCACCTGTCAATTTCTAGAAATAGTCAACCCACTCTGCCTCGCTTTCTAACAAATGCTCGCGATAGCCAGGCATACGACAAATCTTGGATGCAAGCCTAAAATAAGTAACAATGTCACTATGGAAAAAAGATTCGCAAAGATAGAAATACCTTCTTAGAGACGGATCTTCATCCTTCAACGATTCAAGAACAACCCTTCGATGACGCTTGATTACACTGCACTCCACATTTCCAGCTAATTTCACCAACAGGCTCAGAGAAGAATACCGAATGTTTTTGTCAGGATCCATGAAAAATCGGTCGACGATGTTCACTGCTAAAGCTTTGAGCTGAACGCTACTCTTGATCTTCATGATGGTGAGGACAGTTTCGAAGAGAATAGCGGAACTGACATTTGAGACACCAGAGCTCATTGTCATCTGGGACAGGACGTCGTTCATCTTCCACTAGCAGAAGTATCATCGCGGCCCAGAACAGCCATCAGCTTGAGGATTTTTATCTAAATTTTCAATTTTGATTAAAGGCACTTTTTGGGGCAAACCTGAAGGTATGGATCACAAATGCCATGCTCAGTATGTGTTGGTGAGAAATCTGTCACTTGAAGATTTTTCAAAGACCTAGTGACACCAGTAATCATCTAAAAGGAAATGGCTAATCAACTTAAACAGAAACAAAACCAATACCGCATCAAAGTAGGTTCTTAAACCAGGTTTCAGCTCGCACATTTCGCAAACAAGAACTAGTCCAGCCGTCAGAACTCCTAAATGGCAATAAACCTTCACACGAAAATATTTGCAAATTCACCATTGTATCGTTCTGTCAAAAGTGATCGAGCACTTGAGAGAAACATCTCCATTAAATCCGGCACCTTTCGAACGAAGCGATAAGCACAGAGAGCTGCCTAAATTTATTGGCCAATGTTTTAGGTGAGGTTTCATACCAAAAAATTGCACACCTTCTTTTTCACAAAGTTGCATGTGGTTCTGTTCATGAGCTTGATGACTTCGGATGCTAGATCACGACACATATCGACGGAACATATGTTTCCTAGTACGCATAGAGCATTTCCGACAATAAACATATCCGAATCGCTGAGATGGCTAAAAACAAATGACTGCGCAACTTAAAAAATGATCCCAGGAAAAATCACACTTCCTAAAGCAATTTGTGAGCAACAAGTGCACATCGGAGCGTTCGTCAAGCAGCAAGGATGCCCCCAGATAGCCAGTCCTAAAGGTAAAATTGAACGTGAAGTGAAGAGCATGTATACCAGATTTACCTGATGTTTGCAAACTTGTTGTCCTTTGTCCCAATTAGCTTTACGCATTCGATCTTTAAACGACCAGTAAGATTGGTCAAAGCAATGAAAATACAATCACCTTTCCAAATTCTGCTGAATACCCAAGCATACGGAGATAGACCAATTTGACCATGTTGCGACACTTATATTTGCTGTATTCATTGAGGAAGGACACTCGGATGCCTGGAAGTACATGAAATGGAGAGAATATTTTAAGAAAACATTACATGCGAGCTCTCTTTCAACAATCGCCTTTTCTTCGGATTTTGTCTTAGCAGCACGAACTTGACGAACCAACTCTCGTAATCGCACAGAAGTGTTGTTGCTTACTGATCGAACAATTTTGAGCTCTACTATGTTGGCCATTCTAAAATAGTTTTTAAAAAATGACAATTAAAGGAACACACAGACTTTATGGGGGATGTTATTTTCACTAGAAAATATTTTTCTTTTCAACCTCTTTTTTTGTTTATTTTGTCGGATGTTTCACGGTAATATCGATTGGTGTGAAAAATAAGAGGTTAAAAAGAAAAAAATTGACTGAGGTTCGAAAAATCCCGTTTTCTAGTCAAAACAAAAACCACACCAACTACCGCCCCCCTTGAAATCTGTATTGCTTTGACGGGTGGCTGCGGACTCGGATCCCGAAAAAAGGGAACACGGACAACTCAGCTTTTTGACAACTAATCTCGAAAGATATTCGGATATAGGACAACTCAGATTCGGACAGCTGGTACAAATACGACTGAGATCATACAAAATCGGGCCAAAAATAATTTGAATAACAAAAAATTGGTCTTAACACGATTCGTTTTTAGGACAACTCGGCCCAATTCAGAGAACTGCATTCGGTGCTATATAGCACTTTTTAGGGGGAAAAATAATAAGTTTTTCCCGGAAAACTTATTATTGTCACCGAAAAACTGATTTTTTTCGTCGAAAAAATTTTCTGAAAAAAAATTTCAAACCGAAAATAATTTTTTGTCCTAAACAGAAAATTTTTTCGATAAATAAAAAGCCGGGTCGCTGCGGACTCGGATCCCGAAAACTGCGAACACGGACAACTCAACTTTTTGACAACAGATCTCGAAAGATATTCAAATATAGGAAAACTCATCACAATTATACTGATCTTTTTGAATTCCCACCCACTGCGGAATTCGTTTTTAGGACAACTGGGTCCAAATAAAACTCGGCTTTTTGACAATTGGGCGTGAAAATATCGCATTATTTGACAATTGACTTCAAATAAGCATGGATTTTTTGACAACTTGACCCTTTTGTATTTCAACATGGAACTTTTAGGCTTTGGGTTTCAGGTGCGTAAATCACCAATTTCGTCTAGTCAATCCCGATTCCCTGCAGGATTTTACAAATGCTACTAGAAATTGCTTTTTGTTTAAAAAATGCTTATTTTTAGACCATCCAGGTGGATATCGACCTTCCCAGAGGTACCCACCCCTCGTCTTAGGGTCCGAGTGGCTTGAATCGCAATTTCAGTCTTGTAAAATCCCGTTTACCCCACGATTTTAGGTTAGCAAAAGTGGTTTGTTTAAAATTTTAGCTAATTTTTTTATTTTTCAGGGCATTCAGGTTTATGTCCACCTATCCGATTGGTACACACCCCTGGTTCGGGGTCTCGGGTAAGCAAAATCGTAGTTTTGGTCTTATTAAACAGGATTTGTCAGATGATTTATACTTACAATAGTGTAGTTAAATTTTAAAATTGTCAGAAAATTTTAATTTTGTATGAAAGTGCACAGTCAAGAGGCACGAAAAGGCTATGTAAAAGTTGAACAGACCGTGAAACGGACATAAATGACTAAAAATACAGAAAGCCTAAAAGTTCCATGTTGAAATACAAGAGGGTCAAGTTGTCAAAAAATGTCCTATATCCGAATATCTTTCGAGATTAGTTGTCAAAAAGCTTGTCCGTGTTCTCAGTTTTCGGGATCCGAGTCCGCAGCCACCCGAAAAAACCCTTTCGGCGACAAAAAGCAGTTTTTCGGCGACAAAAGTAAGTTTTTTGGCGACTATAATAGGTTTTCCTCCTTTTTTCGCACTCAAAAGTGCTAAAAAATATTATTTAGCACCAGTTAAATTAGTATTCAGAGTCTTATTTTCACCTACTGCTAATTTAGCATTAATTCGTTTTTGTATATTTTTCATGGTTTTCATAAAATTATAGGTAAGCCTTGAAATCTGGCATCGAATTAATATTCAGCATGGTTGATTTACTGGCGAAAATACTTTTTTAGTTAAAACTCAGTTTCAAATTTCGTTCGAGACAAAAAAATTCGGCCAGCGACAGCTTGGGACAATTCAAATTGAGACAATTCAAATTGAGACAAATTCAAATTGAGACAATTGAGATTGAGACAATTCAAATTGAGACAAAATCAAATTGAGACAATCCAAATTGAGACAAAATCAAATTGAGACAATTCAAATTCCGACAAATCGAATTGCGACTGGTTATGACTATAACTAGGGCTGGGTGATAGGAATACTTTTGAGAAGATTATCACCTGTAATTATCTTTATCCTAACTATTACTATACTGTCACCTTTCGAAAGATTATTCTGAACGTGCAGTTAACAGTTTCTCTCATCTAAAGGGTCTAAAGTGTCTTGAGTTGGTTTTAACTAAAGTTGACTTACTTATTTCTTTTCAGATCAAAATACAGGGTTTCAAAAGTATTGGGTATTTTTCGAAATTCACGCAAATTTTTTCACGCAATTTGAATTGTCTCAATTTGATTTTGTCGCAATTTGAATTGTCTCAATTTGATTTTGTCTCAATTTGAATTTTCTCAATTTGAATTGTCTCAATTTGAATTTGTCGCAATTCAAATTGTCTCAATTTGAATTGTCTCAATTTGAATTGTCCCAAGCTGTCGCTGGCCAAAAATTCAAATAAAAATGATCTATTTTTTTGAAATTTAACAGTGATTTTTGAATTTAAAGAGCATTTTTATAAGTAAATCGACTATGCTGAGCACCGTAAATACCCCCAAATAACCCCCCTCAAATGACTTCCCTCATATAACGGTTTAATAATACCAAAATGACGAATTCGCTACCCAAAACCTCACTATCAGAGTAGTTAGGTGCCCTGAATGAATACCTATTTTGAGGACTGGAAAATAGTACACCAGGGTGTCCTTACCCCATTCAAGTGGATAACCGCTCAGCATTTTTTTTAGTCCACCTCGTACTTTGATTTTTTTGAAGAATGACCTAAAACCACCTCCTAAACTACTTTTCACTGCTCAATATAATTTTTTCAAAATTTTCATCCGAGTAATCTAAATAAGTTTAAAGGCCGCGAATCTAGATGATATAATATATACGCATTGAAAAAGTCTTTTTGACCAGCTCTAACAAGAAAAATTAAATAACTGAATACCTAAAGACTTCAGACTGACTGAGGATGGTTTAGAGAGGCTAATCATAGTCAATTTTCTTTTTTTAATGAGAAGTGTTTGACCTTGGGTTGGCAGCGAGCGTAAGGACAGGCTCGAAAGTGTCCTAAACAACAGAAAAATTAAAAATTCAATGTGGCGCGAATTCAAAATTTTAAAATTTTTACGCTGTTATTTTCTCAGGTGTTACAATTTTAAATCTGAAAATGTGTAATTAAACAAATACTTTAACACGCCCAGGCCCGCCGGTGAGACCGGCTGGTTCTGGCGCAGAATTTAATGCTGAATCCGATTTACTTTTTGACTTTAGGCAAAAGCGTGAAAAAGTGGGTCAAAATAGCGATTTTTAAATTTACTCATTTTTCGACACGAAAATTAAATAGCTCATAATTTCGAAAATTTTACAATGACATATAAAAACTAAAATATACGTTAGATAGAGGAATGACAGGGCTACATTTTATTATATAATTTGCTTTTACGAACTTGCACTTTTACTTGTGCGAAAATGCAAATAACTCAAAGTTGGGTAAAAATGACCCCATTTTGGAGACTCCAATTTTACAAAAGTTTTACAAACACATGTAGGCGATTTTGGGCTCATTGTGTAGCCCTAAGAGAGTACTATCAAATGCAAAAAAATCTCATTGAAATGTTGCAAGGGAAGGATTCTACGGGATAAACAAAATCCTGCTGTTTTTGACATTTTTATAAAGGATCACAAACAAAACACATCAGCCATGGCGTCTTTTGACTGGATTACAACATTGTATACATAGCCCATTGTCTTCCTTCGCACGGTGATTTGCACACATCTTATTCGTACAGTTTCGGCGAAATGTGTTGCGGATGATGACCAGGCGGCTGGGACAGCGTCGCAAGACTTTTGCAAGCAAGGAGCATGCCAGAAATTGTTCCAACCGCCAGAGCCAACTCAATTGTCAACGTATGCCAATCTCCTCTACGATCTCTCGTCAAATGAAGACTGTGCCGTGTGAATGCCAATATAACAGAAGTGCCCTCTCTTTCACGCCAAGCCAAGGGTCTTCAAAAGCTGCTGTGCAACAACAATGACTTTTGGAAACGCGTCAAACCTATTAAAGCAATCCTGTCTCCTTTGGCTGAAGCAATCACATCTATCGAGGGCTCAACGATCAATCAGAGGCATGCGTACAGGTGAAGCAAGAGGGCGTTTGACAAAGCAGAAGAAGGGTCAGAAACTTTGAAAAGTATTTGCAGCCTCAGCTTTTGCAAGCAATCAACATTAGTTTTTGATGACTCAAACTGAATCTTTCTTTCTTTGTATCATTTCTGTTTCAGATTCTCAACGATCGACGAGAATTAGGGCGCACAGATGTAAT
>JAMRYI010000744.1:0-78394 GCA_029231635.1 Ditylenchus weischeri | reverse complement strand
TAGATAGTGTGAGTAAGTGTGCCATTAAAGTGGGCATGTATACTCAGAAAACGATTACCGTATATTCTCTAATCCTCACTGTCTGATAATCCCCCACCCCACATTTTTTTGACTAAGATTTAAGAGTTAAGACCATTTTTGATTGACACAGTTCAAGTTGAAAATCATAGATAATCATGATATTAGGCCTTAGTCGCGAGAGCGTGCCCCGCTACTTTGATTACCGTTTTAGCTATCATGGATTTTAAACTTTTGTCGTTACATTTGCACCTTGACCATATGAGGTGGTCCGCCGATAGGGGGGCCCCCCGAGCTAGTAACTTAGTAAATCAGATGTTGAAGGTGACCTTGACCCCAAAAAGATGGAATTTGAACATAGTTTTGTTAACTGGGGCCTACCGCATAGAGAAACTCTGGTGTGCATACATTTTATGCATCCAAGTCACTTTCAGTGATTTGCGTCTAAGGTATGTGGGTGTGCGCATCTCAACCCCAAGCTAAGCCCCCTGCCCCCTTCGGGGCTTGGTTGGTTACAGATGCGCGCACTCACTTACCTTAGACATAATTCCGAGCAAGACTCTTGATCAAAAATGCATTTAGAGGCTCTTTTTGCCCAGCTCCAGTGACCAAAACATGATAAAACAGCCAAATGGTCAAAATTTCAAAATGCCCAAAACTCAATTTTTTATTGACCAGAACACAAAAATAATGTCTTTTTTGAACTTCTGAGGTGATTTTAGGTTGATTTAGGGTGTTTGGAAACACTTTAAAAAAAATTCATTTGGGGTATACTCGGTAGGGTCAAATTTTCAAAATTGCCTTTTAAAGATTGCCTCCCTCTTTCAGTGATTTTCCCCAAAACACCCTAATGTCAAATTGTCTTACAACTATCAATGAAAAAAATGAAAAAAAATTTCAACAGAGTTTTGTAACAGACATTTGTAACAAAGGCAAAAAAATGATGTCTTCAGCCAAAGTCATGGGTTAAAATAAAAGGCACCAAAACGTTGCACTACTCTGTATATATAAAAGAAAAACAGCTATTTGTAATCATATTCATGTGAGGAATAAGGCTAACAGCCATTTGTAATCATTAACCGCATCTAGCTATTTGTAATCATTCTGTATAAGTGAATGCTGTGAAGAGCAGAAATAAAGGCTAAAGTAAACTATACAGCATCCTCTCAAAACCAGCCAGAATGACTTTTTTGAACATTTCAGCACCCAAAACGTACAAAAAACATGTTTTTAGGTGGCGGTCGACACTTTTCAGCAAAATTTTTTGTTACCAAAATTTGATTTTTTGCCTTATTTTTTGCCTCAGAAAAGGGTACGTGGATACTCTAAAATGCCTTAAAAGACGGGATTTGAATGTGGTTTTGTATCTGGGGCCTGCCGCATAAAGAAACTTTGGTATGCATCCTTTTTCATGCATCTGGCCTTGACGTTGATATAAATAGAAAGCTGGAAAGATTTCCGGCTAGATATGCAGTTCGCAAGACAATGCTCAAGTCTCTATTTATCTCACAAAGACATACCTCTTTTTTTTAAGATATCCAGGTTTATTCAGGTCCAGGCACACATTTATAAAGTCAAAATTTTAGCCAAAGTTTTCAAAAAATATTTTCTCTGATCGGGGTCTCTGTCTTTCCGCCACCAAAAAACACGTTTTCTACACGTTTCAGAGTCTAAAATGTTGCAAAAAGTGGTTAAAAGACAATTTTGGGACACGTAGGGATTGCATATATTGCATATTGCACTTTAGCCCTTTATTTTTCTTCCTTACAATAATTTTGAGTTTCCATCAAATCTAAACAAAAATTTATTTTTAGAAATTGTTTTTAAGATTTTTTGTTTGTCACCGTTATCTTTCAAAAGCACTATTTGCTATAGAGAGCCCTGTTAAGTGGCGATGATATTGTGTGCTAAATAAAAAAAAATCTGCTAACATAACCTGCTCTATTCTAAATGTGATATGAGTTTATCGATTTGTTCGCATGCATAAATAAGCATATTCGTAAATGCAAAACCGCCCTAATATTTATTAGCTAAAAACAGTCAGCTTCTCAAGAATAGCAATTTGATAGTGTCTCTATTGTTTTTTAACTTTTAAACATTACGACTTTGCTAAATTTTACCACCACCAATAATGATTTAAAAATTTTTTGATGGTTTTTTGTCTGTTGCTTTTTTTATTATCCTTTCTATTTTTATTAAATAGGCTAATTACGCTAAATTTTATCTTGCTGCTTTTTCGGCTTCTCTATTAATTTTTTCATTAGTTTTGTCATTGTAGGCATAGTTTTGTCATTTATTTTTCATTATTTAAGTTTTACAAGGCAAAATAAATAAAAATACAGTTTTTACTAAAAATAGGGGGCTTATGATGGAGCATGAGTTTGAAATTTTTAGCGATAGCTTTCCTTAACACGAAAATGCCTGATCGTAACTTCTGGATTTTCTAACAGAACTTTTCACGCTAATTCTAGCGGTGCCATTCACTTTTTATTGAACGACCGTAAAAGTCTAGAAAAAGCAGTTTAAAAATCTTCTAAATAACGTGATCCCATGATATGTTATTCGAAAGCATAAAAACAATTCTGTAAGACATAGATCGAATCTATGACTGTGATGCGTCAAAATAACCGCTGAAATCTGCTTTTTAATATAAGTGTAAACAAGCAACAACCTGCATTCCCCCAACAGAGGTCATTTTAAGTAGTACAGGGTGCGTATTCCACGCATCAAAGGATGCCATACTAACCTCTGGAAAATGGTGAGAAAATATATTTAACAATAAAAAAAAAATAAAGTTATTTGCTTTTCTTTATTTATACAGTTTAATATTTTAATATTATTCATATTACCCAAAAAAAGGTGACAATATATTTGATTCTTTCCTTGAATAATTTTTTCATCAAAATTAACAGGTGTTACAAAAACAACAATAATTCATAATTTTCAGAATTGATCCACCACCCGGGATTGAACCCCGGCTTTAATCTTTCAAGCCCCTGTAGCAAGGGTATGTCAGGACACTCAGAGGACTTTAAGAGGATATGGAAATCTGCTGAGGTTTCCCTATGTCCTCTGGCTTGTCCAATTTCTATGAGAACGCACTGAAATATGACAAAGAAAATTTCTGGACTTTTTGTGATTATCCCTGAAGTTTATTTTAGAAAGTTAATTCTGTGGTTTAGAGATTTTTCAAGTTTTTTTTGCGGGAAATAGCAGCGCAAGGATTTTACGGATCAGGATTTTATTTTCATCTGGATTTTTCGGATCAGGATTTTATTTTCATCCAATTTCTATAGAAACTCACTAAGATAAGTCAAAGTAAATTTTTTGACTTTTTGTGATTATCCCTGAAATTTATTTTACAAAGTTAATTCTGTGGTTTAAGGATTTTCCGTGTTTTTTTTTCGTGAAACGGCAGCGCAAGGACAGGTCTTAAAAATGGTGTTATTTTCATCCAATTTCTATAGAAACTTACTGAGATAAGTCAAAAAATCCTATAATATAGAAAATTTGTGAAAGAAAAATATAAAATATATGAAAGAAAAATGGGCTTCAAAATAAAAAAAGAACGGCGAATAAGGTGGAAATGTGAAGAGATACGATCATTTTAAAATTTGTAGCAATACGACATAACAGATCAGATATGAATTGAGTATGTTCAAAAAATCAGCTAGTACTCGAATAATTTCTATGCAAAAACTCAGCTTTCAAATGACATATTGTTGAGGGTTTTATGATATTTTTATGTAAAATGTTCGGCCCGAAGAAAAAATTGTGTCATTTAAAAATAAAAAATAAAAAAATACTCGAATATTTTTTATACACATACATATTTTTGATAACTTGCTAGGAAGTGCAGAAACTCAGCTTTCAAATGGCATATTTCTGACGGTTTTGTGATATTTTTATGTAAAAATGTTTGGCCCGAAGAAAAAATTGTGTCATTTAAAAATAAAAAAAAATAATTTTTTGAAATAAATGTGCAAAACTACGTGTAATATAACCGTCTGTTCAGCAAAAACCTACATACCATTTTTGAAATGAAAAACGAAAAATGAAACAGAGTCTTTTGAGTGTTAAGCAGTGTTGTTAATCGTGCTCCAAAACCTTCCTCCGCTCATCCTCCTTCTCCGGAGGAAAATTTTGGAGGAATTCTCCGACCATTTTTCTCCGGAGGAAAATAGTGAAAATTGTTCTCCGGCATTTCCTCCGCAGTAAAATTTCGGAGATTTCCTCCGGT
The DNA here is from genome assembly GCA_029231635.1 of Ditylenchus weischeri. Taxonomy (NCBI): domain Eukaryota; kingdom Metazoa; phylum Nematoda; class Chromadorea; order Rhabditida; family Anguinidae; genus Ditylenchus; species Ditylenchus weischeri. The sequence goes on along the minus strand of JAMRYI010000744.1, from coordinate 74,136 downwards.
GATTTTCCTCCGGAAGAAAATGGTGAAAACCTTCCTCCACTTCTCCTTTCTCCGGAGGAAAGTTGCTAAAATTGTCCTTCGGAGAAGGCGTTTTCTCCCGGAGATTTTCCTCCGGAGGAAATCTGTTTGTTCGAGAAGTATTCAAGCATACAATTAAATGAGTAAATGAGTTTATTTGAACGACAAACGGCGTAATAGTTAAGCGTCACGCAGCAATATCAGCAAACAGAGGGTATCAACATCCGATAAATTCCTTATTGAAAGAGAGCAATGTCCGTGCCTTCACTAACTTCATTTTTCAGACCATCTGTCGTCCAATTACGCGCCCCCTTTTGCATTCATATTGCCTCTGCAAATTTTCCTCCGCCTCCTCCGGAGGAAAATTTCGGAGATCCCTCCGATGATTTTCCTCCGGAGGAAAACCCTGAAAATTGTTCTCCTTTCCTCCTTTCTCCGGAGAAGGAGTATCTCCGGAGGAAAACTGCGGAGGAAATCTCCGGAGGAATCAACAACACTGGTGTTAAGCGATAGTTTCAAAAAAAATATTAGCGAAAACATTTTGATGGAGAACTTTTTACACTAACCGAAATTCTGACACCACATGTGAAAAAAAACTTGACATTTTGTAAAATTATTGTGTCGAGGGGAATTCAAATTTTGACAATAAGTTTTAATTTTCAAAAGCAGTTCTATAAGCAAATTGACGGTACTGAACAGGAATCTGGTGTAAGGATTGCTGGTTAGCCTGTGATGAAAAAGATTTCCCTCAAAATTTTTTTTTTTAAATATTTGTTAATTTTTTTGAAATGGTCCCTTAACCCTCTAAAGACGTTGTTTTGTTATATCTTAAAGCAGTTTTGGTGCAGTTTTTCTTGCTCTTTCAAATGTTATATAAAGTTTGCTGAACTGACAGCTGTATCCTGCTAATTTTGTCTTTTGAAATACAGTCAAACCTCGATATAGTGGCCCCCTCGGGAATAGGACTAGGGGGCCACTATATCGAAGGGGCCACTATATTGGGGGGTCACTATATTGGATTTCCACCCCAACTTGTAGGGGCCACTATATCGAGGTTTAACTATATAAGGGTGCTTATTGAACTTATTGGATTGTGCTTATTACGATCTATGGTTCATATCTATAGTGTATTCTTAATTGACGAGGCTATTTTGGCAACTTCTTTCCAACAAAACAATGGCTTATAAAGGTAATTTTGTTTTTACGTATTCGATTTTTCAATGCATGCTCAAACGACCATTCCTGTCGCTGGCAATGAGAGTCGTCTTGAAGCACAAAGGCATTTCCAATTCGTTCGTCAGTACATGGAAGAGAAATCTGCTGATCTTACCGTTCTCCGTCACAGCGATGCAATAGATGACTACTTCTACGAAGAGCGTAAAAAAAACAAATGCAGCCAGTAATCACTAGCTTCTTCTCAGCTAACCATTAGATAGTTTGTGTTAACTCAAGTTGTTATTCTTCCTTGAAATAAATTTGGTTGTAAATTGCATTGCTATTAATATTAGGGGGGCCACTACATTGAGGGTCTTTAAATTAGCGCGGAGCAGGTCTGGGGCCCACTATATTGGAGGGGCCACTATATCGGGGGCCACTATATCGAGGTTTGACTGTAAAAAAATATTTTGGAAGAATGAACAATTGTTTTCTACGGACTGAAAATTTCACATTAAACTATCATTAACCTCCAGAATATATGTCATTAGAAAGCTGAAACTATACCTTTTCTAACGAGCTATAGAAGTCATGCATGTGTATATAAAATGTTCGAGTACCAGCTGATTTTCTGAACATACCCGAGTCCCATTTAACGCCACTCAGAAATTGGTCGAAATCTCGAGCTAAACCAGCTTTTTGAAAAACGGTTTGCAGATTCAGATTCTCTATTAGATTTTGCACTAGAACCAACCAGTCTCACCGTCAGGCCTTGGCCTGTTAAAATTTTTTGACAAAATTTCAGATAATTGAATTATTTTGTTACCACCAATTCAAAACAATAATTACTAAGCTTTAGAACAACGAAATAAATTAAAAAATATGGTTTGGAGAAGTTTATTTCGTCAGCTAACAATATCTAACCTGTTTTGTATCACTATCTTCAGTATTATTCTAGCATCATTTTGTTTGAGAGTCACAGGGGACTTTTCGCGAAACTGCTATTCTGTTTCTAAAAATGAAAGTAAGTGTTTGTTAAAAACTTATATTATTCATGGACTACCAAGCGGTTAAACTTGACTAATATAAATTTATTATTTGAAAATTTATCCAGTAGATGTACATACTATAGTCGACTCTCAATTTAACGACAAACTCGATTTAACGACACTTTTTTCGGTCCTTACTAGGAAAAAAGACCCTCGATTTAACGACTCTCAAGATTTGGCGAAAATTCTTGTACGAATTTATTTTGTTATGAGAAGAAAATGTGCGTGCATTTTAGTGATCAAAATTCATAACTTTTTATTCTTTCTTGCATTTTTGTGGTTTAGTGTGGCGTAATTCATTTGAAGGTATATTTTGATTTCTCAGACTTTGTTCATGCTATTATTGTTCTAGACGAAAGAAATAGATTCGGCAAACATTCTCGGTGTAGAAGGCTTCAAGGCAAGTGAGGGATGGCTCGATAAATCCAAGCAACGCCATTCAATCGTTTTTAAAGTGAACCAGAGAGAGGGGTCAGAAATAAATTTGGAGGCACTCGGCAACTGGCAGCAACAAGTTCTGTCAGAATCTGTTTCGCACTTCTCAGCGGATGACGTCTTCGATGAGGATGGAAAAGGCCTCTTCTGGCGATTACTGCCTAACAAAACTATGGCGTTCAAAAGTTGGTTTTTCTGTTTCAAGATTTGTGGGTTTACCACATCATTTCGCATTTTCAGGAGAACGAAAAAATTTCAGGAGAAAAAAATCTATTGCTATTTTTCGAAAATTTCTCTGGGCACTCGAACATCTCGTTGGAGCAAATCAACGCGAAAATTTTTTCGCCGAATACAAATGCTGCTTCACAGGTGGTTTAAAAGATTCAAGGTTTATCAGCTTTTCTTTTTAGCCTATGGACCAGAGAGTTATTCAAAACTTGAAGACCCACTACAGACGCTTCCTTCTCAGTGAAAGAATGACAGCCTTCGACACCAAACAGACTTCAAGATAGATCTTTACAAAGCTTTACAACTCGAAGACGATCTTGTATTAATTTACAGTCGCAAAAATCACAAACTGCTTTCGAAAAGCCGGGTTTGTGAAAGATGAGAAGGAAGGTCATTTGTTTTTTAGGTGTGACTATGTAAATTTGTGTGAATATAATGAATTTAGATGGGCAGAGATGTTCAACCAACTGAATATGATCTGGTAGATGATCTCAATGAACTCTTTGCGGAATTCAAACTGATGGAATTAGTAGAAGGCGATCTCGATGACTATTTGGCAGTGAATGAGAAACTTGCAGTCAATGGCTTGCACACTGTAGCTGAAATTGTGACGGATATCTCAGCGGATGTAGAACAGCCGGAAGGAGAGAGTTTTAGGTTTGGATTTTTTCTGGATTTTATGGATTTGTTTTCAGTGATACAGAAGTGATGGAGGTCTAAGAGGAGCCAGATCCGCCAGTCACATCTTGAGCACACTCAAGTTATTTTTTGACTTAAGGACCCTCGATTTAACGACACTTATTCGTCGGTCCACTCAGTGTCATTAAATCGAGGTCTGACTGTAAACAAAATACCGTATATTTTCCATTAATTACCCACTCTCTAATAATTAACCCACTCTTTGATAGTTACCCATCCCAATGACCCTATATCTCAGCCTAAAGAAAATGTGTTCTTTTGCGTTTTCTTTATCACCATGAGCTCAAACATTTTCATTATTCAAATTTCAGTTGAGCACCCAAAAATCTCATTATCGACCTAAAATTTTTCCAATTTTTTTAGGATTGACAAATAATTACCCATAAGTAATTACAAGAGAATATATGGTATGCAATTTTCAGATACTTTTTGATAAGCCTGACACAGTGCCAAAGTAATGGTAATAAAAAATTTACTAGCTTTTCCAAAAGCCTATAATTTTTTATATTTTCTACTTGCTTTTTTAAAAGCCACTACAAATTCTTGTCTTGATTGAATAAAAATTGTCAAAAATTTAATAGATTGGGTGTTCAAGTCAGGAATGTGATCTGTTCTTATTAATAAGATTTGTCCTTACTTTGGGGACTTCAAATCTTATTTATTTTCAAGATTTCACGTCAAATTTTATTTTTGGCACAAAATAGATGAAATAGCATATTTCTTAAAATTTAAAATGTCTTTATTTTGAGCGAATGTCCCTTATTTTGAGCAAATGTCCTTATTTTTGAGCGAATGTCCTTATTTTGTTTGACGAATCCTTATTTTGAGCAGAATGTCCTTATTTTGAGCAGAATGTCCTTATTTTTGAGCAGATGTCCTTATTTTGAGCAGATGTCCTTATTTTGAGCGAATGTCCTTATTTACAGGCAATGTCTTATTTTGAGGCGAATGTCCTTGGCCACGAGCGAATGTCCTTATTTTTCAAAATTTCGAGATTTCATCTCTGGTTTAATTCAATCGAATAAAGCCGGAGAACGAAGTTGAAAGAATGTTTAAATGTCATACATTCGAGTAATTTGGACTAAACTTCGAAGTGAATGCGCTTGGACCATCGAATTTTACCATGGCTTAGTTATGTTTTGCAGAGTGCAAATACCTTCGTCGAATCGAATGTTCGAATATTTCGAACGTTTGAAAACCCTACTGGGTGTAAAGCAACAATGATGGAGAATACATAATTGGTGATATATATTGTTTTGCTATTAAAAGTCTTGATTTACTCGAAATAAATATTCATGAAAAACGCTGAACTTATGCTACAACCCAATATTTGAAAATCAGATGAGAATCTACATTTGATTTATTATATAGAAAAGCACAATAAGCTGAATAAAAAAGAGAAAAGTATACATGTTACTGTAGAGATGTCTGTGAAAAATTTTACAACTCGCGTTGTACAATGTTTTCCTGAGCTTAAGTATATAGAAGAGGTATATCAGTTTCGTTTTAAATACACTGTATTTTTTTTTAAAATAGCACCTTGCTGCTACGTTTAAACCCTCTTAAACACGAAAATTCCAGACTGTTACAACGGTTGACACGGAAGTTTCGAAACCTGTTCAGCGCGAATATCACAAACTCAGACGTGAAAACTTGTGTGCAATGCCCTAAAATAGCCGAGTTTTCACGGCGACTCTTTTAAAAATGGATGGTTTTTTTTTCTTTAGAGGGCCGTAGCCACAACAAACACTTCGGATTCAAAATCAGCATGAAAATGGCACCTAAAAGTGCTTCAAAGTCATATAAAAAAAGCTTTAGGACTGTCTAGCAAAAGTTGAAATGATCCCGAAAATGTCTTAAAAAACACTTTGACATAAAAGACTTGCAATCTTGAAATTCTGACACCAGATTCGTGTTCAGCATAGCCGAATTACTTTAAAAATGCTCTTTCAAATAAAAAGTCTGTTTCGAATGGGGTTGGCTAATGGAGATATCTCCAGACAAAACCTCCGATAAAAAATCCCAGTGTTGAGATGGCTTTTTGAGAAAAATTAATTTCTTTAGAAAAATGACTAAACTCCGAGTTTTAACCAATTGTTAGGATTTTGGTCATTCTTCAGAAAAATTGATTTAAGATGAAAATTCAACGATGGAATTTCTTGCGTCACCCTGTACTTTAAACACTAAGTGTTTGGCTTATACCCTAAAATTTTAAAATACCCCAAAATCTATTTATGTAACTAGTTTTTTAAAAGTAGAAAATTTAAAAATAAATGTTTTAAATAGAATTTTGTTCAGGGCAATTATAAGATCATATTACTTGATGATGAATTTTCTCCTGTCGCGGAAATGAATGAATCTTCCGTAATCACTGCTAATAAAAATGACAAAATTGGTATTCTTGAGTGTGTTAGCATCAGTTTTTTTTCTGTTTACTACACTGGTCAATATCAACTTTCAAAATATACAAGTCATACAAATATTCCTAAAGCAATGACTGTAGACAAATTTAAAAAATACCTGATAAAAAATGTTCCGTTTCTATTTGAAGGTGCAGGAAATTTTACAGCATATGGTATAATTAATAATCCTGAAGACCCACTAGTTGAAGAGATCACTGACGAAATTTCCAGAAATCTTACTTTCAAAGAAGTAGGAATTTTAAAGACAATTCCGATACTATTGTATCTTGTCAAACAAATTGACAAGCACAATTTCATAGAACAAATAAGTAGAAAAAAAATAAACATCCCTTTAAATATACCTGTGCACGAATTTAATTATTTTATTAACAAACACGTTAAAGAGATGAACAATATTGACGCACATCGTTATTACGTGCATGAGTTAAAAAAGAATAAATCGAATCAACTCGAAGTAGGTGAAAAGATGACAGGTAAAATGATGCAAAATGTAAAAGCAAATACTAATCTTGGTTTGATTTGTAAAACAAGCAAAATAACTTTCTATTTAGCAGACAAACTTCAAATACAAAACTTAACCCCTGAAGCAACTAAATTAGAAATAGATATTTGCACAGAAGTATCTTTAGATCAATTTATAGGCTACATAAAAAACTATGTTCTGAAGAATGAGGATGAGAAAAAAAATTTTACTTTATACACCGTTATTAAATCTGGTAGTAAACTAGAGCTAGATTTAGTAGTTTGCAATGATACCATAAGCGATTTAGTGAATGACGCAGTTACGGCAATTCAAACATTTTCTGCAGCTATTTATTTAGAAGAAATTGTGTTCTTCTTTAACTCAAAACTAACAATAAAAGATAATATAAATGTCCCTCTAGGTCTTTCTGCAGATGAATTTAAGACATACATCAAGAAACATGTTCACGAGATCGTGGATATAAAAAGATATTTCACTGTTTACACATTAAAAAAAAATAAGTTCAATCATTTAAAGTTGGACACTGAGATAACTGATAAAATGATGCAAAATTTGGTTGAAAATGTAGAAATCGGATTGGTTTACAAGAAAAGGACTGCGACTTTGTATAATGTAAGAACTGTTAACGAGCTCAGTTTAAAGACAACTAAATTCAAAAAAATTGAAATCCCAGATACAATTACTTCGGTGAAATTGTTTTTAACTCACGTTAAATCTATCGTTCGACAGTTAGAAAAAGATTTTGCTGTGTATATTTTAAAAGAACCCCAGCGTGGTCAACTACAGCTGGATGTTAAGATGACGGATGAAATAATAAGAGATATTAAAACAGATGCGAAAATTGCAATAACAACAACAATCCCAATAACTTTCTGTGATGTAAAAAACGTTAACGAGCACATGTCGATTGAGTGCGAAATAGAAAATAGAGATATTTCTGTAAAACTAAATGTAAAAGAGTTTGTGCGAGATGTAAAGAATATAGACCATGAGAAAAATATAACCGTCTTTGAAATTACAACAAAAAAATATGATGAGCAACTTGTGCTAGGTGCTGAAATGACTGATCAAAAGATACAAAATATTCAACCATATACAAGAGTCGTAATACTAAAGACGACGCCGATTTTCGTATATATTGCAGAACGTAATGAAAGTGAAGATGGAAAAATAGAATATTCTGGCATAAAATTGCTGAATAAAAGTTTTCCTGTTCCTACAATGGAATCTGTTGATGAGCTTCATGATTATATTGCTAGAAATTTTCCAGGTCTCCCAAAAAACAAAAAGTTCACTGTTTATCATATGCACGAATATTGTGCAGCAGTAGAGGATGAAATGACAGATGAGACAATGTCAAAACTGTATTTTTCATATGAGAAATATAGAAACATTGCATTGGTTTATAACAAAACTGAATAAGTTTTGTTGTGAGAGCATGACATTACCGTTTTATCAGGGTGGTTAACTCAAATTTCAAAAAAGGTGGCGAAATTCCCCAAAAGGTGCGTTTTAACTAGAAATTTTCTCAAAAGGTGGCATTTCTAAAGAAACGTATAAATATGAACAGCTTTATTCCACGAGCAACTCCCGATAATAGCAAAAGGAACGGTTATAAAGAAAAAGCACTGAATTAAAAAAAACCAATTATTCGAAAATCATGAAATAAGGAAAGAATGTTCTGCACAATGTTCTATGTTCTGCTGCCTGAATGTGGTCAAAATGTCCATTAAAAAGTAGGACGGACACATGCCAAATACTATATAGAGATTGAATTAATTTATTTATTTTCGGTTCGAGATTATATGTCAATCTGAACATTTTCGGTTTGTGTTCTTAGAAAAATAGTGAAACTGAAATAAACCATTAAAAGTCTGAATTTTACACTTAAATTTTACGTTGAATTTTTTCTTTCCGTTTTGTCATGAATTTTCTGTTTTCTAGCATGCAACCTTAGATCTAAGCTTTCTAATGAGCTATAAAACTTCACCAATTTATTTCAAAAACATAACAATTGAGGTTGTTATAAAACTAGCAAAAATTTAACACTAGAAGAAGAATAACCTGAGTAAAAAGTGGAGACTTTGTCCCAACTGGAAAACGGCTTTAACTCCGCCCTTTTTTCTTGTTTTCCAGTGGGACAAAGTCTCCGCTTTTATTTTTTCATTTTTTTACTATTCGCCACCAGACAGTAAACTTATAGCTTGAAGGTTAACTTATTCGCCACTACAAATAGTGCACGAGTAGGTTGTTTGAATGTTTATGCTATTCGCCACTTCAGAAAGTGCGCGTATAGCTTAGTGACTGATTTAGATCAAAACTGCTTTTCACTCTTTTTCGTGGCTATTATGCTTTTTCTTTTTTTTTGCACCGATGGGCTTGTTGTCTTACTGATCAAATAAAGAAAACACAATAAGGCTAGAAAAGAAGACTAAATAAAGAAGACTAGAGAAGCAGAAACAGACTGAATCAGAAAAAGACGAGGAAAACAACAACAACTCTAGAAAACAACAGCCTATCGACGATATGGAAAGTAGTTGCTGAGTGTGCTACAAATGGTGCGAGTGTAACTAATGCAGCCATGACACTGGATGAGACGCAGCACGTACTCAGTGGATCCCACTTCGACGATGAGAGGAACTTGCACTTCTTGTTGCGCGGCGCACATTGAGCATTGATGAACTGCGAGACGAAAAGATGGTCGGATGATGGCTCTGTCCATTACTCCACCCACATAGCCTGAAAAATCAAGTAAAAACCATGGTAACTAAAAAATAACACCTTTTGAAGACAACTCCAGAGACTTGCGACCACTCTCCAGCACTAGTTGGCACTCCTGCTTCTCAATCGCAAGCTGCTGGTAAAATTTGGCCATCTCCACGTTTCCCAGCAGACAACTTGCGCACAAGTGGAGGAGGAAAGTGGACGGCCAATGGTTTCAAATACTTCTGAATGTCCAGCTTCTTCTGTGCCTCACGACAAAAATTTTCAAATCATTATTGCTGGTGGTAAAATTTAGCAAATTCGTAATGTTTAAAAATTAAAAAACAATAGAAACACTATCAAATTGCTATTCTTGAGCTATTCTATTTATGGCTCTACTGCAGAATCGGTTGCAAAAAAGTGCTTGGTCCCCCCTGTTGTTTTCAAAAATATTTTTTTTTTAAATTTTTTTCAAAACAAATATTTTTCAAAAAAAATATTTTTGAAAACAACAGGGGGGACCAAGCTGTTTTTCACAAAAAAAACAGCAGGGGGGACCAAGCACTTGTTTGCAACCGATTCTGCAGTAGCGCCGTTTTTATTTTACAATGTTTTAGAACAAATCGGAAAGGCTGAAGTCCGTCCATGGTCATAAATAACCCCTCTCCGCATAAATAACCCGGGTTTCCGCAGATGATTTTTGAGAAGCTGACTGTTTTTAGCTAATAAATATTAGGGCGGTTTTGCATTTTTGAACATGCTTATTTATGCATGCGAACAAATCGATAAACTCATATCACATTTAGAATAGAGCAGGTTATGTTAGTAGAATTTTTTTATTTAGCACACAATATCATCGCCACTTAACAGGGCTCTCTATAGCAAATAGTGCTTTTGAAAGATCACGGTAACAAACACTGCATTCCGGCCAAATAAAGACTAGGTAGAATATACATTTTTGTATATTATATTTGTACTACTATATTTTATAAGCTATATTTGTAATAGTGTTACACTTGTTATAATTTACTGTAGTCCGGTTTAAACGAACATTTCTTTGCAATTCTCGGAGCCATCTGAGTGAGATCTGATCAAAAAAGAAATAAGAAAAGGCGCGGCAGGCAGTGAAAAATTTAACTATAATGTTAAGCCAATGTTTCTCTCCAGTAGTAATTGCCCTATAATGTTTAACTAGAGCACAACAAAAAAGGCCAGCTGGCAGGAGAGCCGCAGTCGCACAGCTCTATTTGTCAACAAGCAACCGCCTGCATACTAGGTGCGGTGGGGCTGAGTGGTGAACTCGCAGATGAACAGAGTGTGGCATTTAGACAAACAACTGAGAGCACACACCCCTCTGACGCAAGGTACACCCAGTTGGAAGGCGTGGCACTGTTCTATTTCTCTAACTGGATGGCTAGCTGGTTGGGATTGCCTATCTGGCTTCCTCACATACTTCCACACACAGCTTCCACACATGCTGGATTTGGGGGTACCGGCCGGAAACCGGACCGGAATTCCAAAAAATAACCGGATTGGGATTCTGGTGGCTCAAAAAAACCGGAATCCGGCCGGAAACCGAAATTTTCAACAAAAGTGGCAAAAATTGACTTTATTCCAACAAATTTAGCAATCAAACATCAAAACGGTATATCAATAAGTAAAGTTAACAATTTCCAGTGCCTTTTTCAAAAAAAATAGCTCTTCTGCTATGATTGGATCGAGTGAGTTTCTTTTGTAGCTGAAGACATCTCTGTCCCGACTGGAGAGTTGTTCACTTGTGACTGAAGTTGATGGAGCAGATAGATAATGACGAGCAGCCTTGCTGAGAATGGGGAAGCGAATCACATTCTTTTGCCAATATACCAGAGGATCAGACGTCATTGGCTCAGTTCTTTCAGCATTGCACGACACCATTTCCTGAAATCAACAATCAACAAAACAATTAACAATTTCAAAATCTTACAAATTCCAAGCTCTGCGTCCATGTGTTTGGTTCCGGGATGACTTCCATTCGGTTGATGTTTTGTGCGCGCTTGCTTTTTTTGCTTTTTGACCACCTGTTCTGACGGTTCCAACGAAGAAAAACACACTTACAAATATACATTTGCAGAAAACAAGAGAAGACAAACAACAAGAAGCGAAAAAATATTTATTCAAACAGAGACAAACATCAAACATTGAGCAACCGGATTTTTTGAAAATGTACCGGAATCCGGCCGGATTCGTGTAGTCGACCGACCGGAAACCGGACCGGATTTTTAGTGATCTGACCGGAATCCGAAACCGGAATCCGGTCCGGTCCCCAGCACTAGTTTCAGCGATTCGTCATTTACGTTACTTATTGTTTTCGTATTGTGTAATCTCTATCCTGTATTGTCAAGTTTGTTAAAATTTTCCGAGAAAACCATTTCTAAAATTCTTTGATATTCACAGATCTGTTGTCATTTTCCGACTTACCTATTTTTTCACTGCTGCTGCTGATAAAGTAGTATGTGTGGAAGCCAGATAGGCAATCCCAACCAGCTAGCCATCCAGTTAGAGAAAGAGAACAGTGCCACGCCTTCCAACTGGGTGTACCTTGCGTCAGAGGGGTGTGTGCTCTCAGTTGTTTGTCTAAATGCCACACTCTGTTCATCTGCGAGTTCACCACTCAGCCCCACCGCACCTAGTGTGCAGGCGGTTGCTTGTTGACAAATAGAGCTGTGCGACTGCGGCTCTCCTGCCAGCTGGCCTTTTTTGTTGTGCTCTAGTTAAACATTATAGGGCAATTACTACTTGAGAGAAACATTGGCTTAACATTTTTAAATTGTTTTGTAGTCTTGTATTGTGTTTTGCTCGTAATAAAGCAAAAGAAATTTATCTATGTGGAATTTATTGGGGCTGGTTTTAACGGTGTTAGACCATATATCTTAATCAACTTCAGTCAAAAGAAAAAATATTTTCGTCAGTTTATCCCATTTGTTACTACCAACTTTATCTAAAATTTAAAAAAATTTTAATTTTTTTAGCCGAACTGATTAAAATTTCTTTTACTTTGGTAAAGTCAAATCCATTGACATTTTTATGGTTCATGAAAAATAAATTTACTTGCTCTGAGATTTCTTAGTTAATAGTTTGATGTTTTGAATACATGTTCAACATTTTATTTTGGCAGGAAGTATTTGAGGAGATTACCTTTATTTCTATTTTTAGAAAAACTAATATTTTTACTGTGTCGCATGACGTTTTGAGATACTTTGAGCTAATTTCGTAATCTAAAATACGATTGATTCTTCATTTTTCTGTGTTTCTACTGTATTTTGTTTTATCTTTTTCGTGATCGAAAAGGGATTGTTTTGTGAAATATGTCTATTTAAGTGATGCATTACGGGGGTGTGTTGATCACAATAGCAGAACTAATACAACATAGAGGACAGCACACAGTAAAGGACATAAAATGTCGAGACTGTGGAATAAATTGGTTCCGGTCCGGCTGTCCTTTTCCTATCTGTCTCTACGCACATTTCATTGCACTGGCAATCACACAATAGATAGCTAAAGAAAAAAAATTAAGTGCACTTTCGGCCCAAAATCTTATCACAGTTTCTTTGTTTGGTCAATTCTCAAATTAAGCATAAGCCTCAAAATTAATGAAAAACCCATAATGGTTGATTGTTATTACAGTCGAGTTCTGATAAATCACCCTGAGTAAACCACCATCAATACCAGCGTCCCTGAAGGTGGAGGTTTATTGAGACTCCACTGTAGCTCCCACGAGCTTTGTTGCCTTTGCTTTTTAGGATACTTCCTCAAGTTTGCTTTTTCCACTAGCTCCGACCCGTTTTGACCTCCATTTTTTGAAGCCCTTTGCCAAATCTTAGCCGTCGGTCTGGTCCAAAAATGGCAGGATTGACATGTTTTCCGTGATCTTAACGACTAAGACCTCCGCTTATCGATAGAAACATATTTTCGTCTATCGAGAGGCTCGAGTCATGATGGAAAAATCGTAAGATTTTCGAAAATAAATATGTAAAATAGTAATCCTTGCAACTTTTCGGATAAAATAATTGGGAAAAGACTTAAAAGATCGAAATTAAAGGTTGCACTATGAATCCCTCCCCCACGGGGAGTGATCAGGTGAAGGAGATAACATCATATTCGTGTTTCTCGACCCCGATTTCATGAGAAAGCCGCGTGTTTTTTTAGTTCTGAGAAAAAAAAAATTTTCGAACCACAGGGGGGGTATCATGGTTTTTTAGTCGAAATTTGAAAAATTTTGAATTCGCGCCTTTTAATTTTTCAAGGGATTTGAGGCTGTATTGGGAGGAAGGGAATAAAAGGGGCCACTTTTATGGCAAAACATTAAAAAACTAAATATGTGTATCACTAGACTGTCTTACCATGTTTTTCAACTGGGCCGTGACAAAAAGAACCTCTATATGTTTTTTTTTTGATCAAGAGTACTTCTCGGAATCATGTCTAAGGTAAGTGAGTGCGCGCATCTTCTAACTCTCCCCTGCGCCCCGAAGGGCACATGGGCTTGAGAGCCCCTTCGGGGGCGCAGGGGGCTTGGAGTTGAGATGCGCACACCAAATACCTTAGACACAAATCACTCGAAAGTGACTCTGGATGCATGAAAAAGCATGCATACCAGAGTTTATTTATGCGGTAGGCCCCAGTATTCAAAACTATGTTCAACATCTTTTTGTTAGTGGGCCCTGTGTGATTAGTGGCCCCTTTTATTCCCTTCCCCTCCCAATACAGCCTCAAATCCCTTGAAAATTCAAAAGGCGCGAATTCAAAATTTTTCAAATTTCGACTAAAAACCATGATACCCCCCCTGTGGTTCGAAAAATTTTTTTCTCAGAACTAAAAAAACACGCGGCTTTCTCATGAAATCGGGGTCGAGAAACACGAATATGATGTTATCTCCTTCACCTGATCACTCCCCGTGGGGATTCTATAGTCAAGCCAAATTAAAATAGTGTCACATTCTCTATATTAGACGATTTTTCAATATGCTCATTGTCCATCATCCTTGCAAGACAAGTAGTGCACATCTAGTTATTTAGCGCTGCAAAATAATTATAATATTTCACAAAAAATATTTATGTAACACGTAATCAGTCAACTGTAAGTTGACTGTATCGATTTTTTTCTTCAAACCCAATCAGACATAAACTCGCAAGTTGGCTCTAGTGGAGAATCCGTGTTCAAAATATGCCTTGGTCCCCCTGTTGTTTTTCTTATCAAAAAATGCCTTGATTCAAAACAAATTTTGTAATTCAAAAACAACAGGGGGGCCAAGCTCTTTTTCACGAAAAAACAACAGGGGGGACCAAGGCATATTTTGGACACGGATTCTCCACTAGCGCCCGCAAGTCCCTTAGCTGCAAAAAATCTATTTCCCAACCACACAAAAACTTACAGCCGGCATTTGATAATCTGTCGCTTTATTGATGGTGCATTAAAGTGGTGTTCTCGGAATATGCACACACACACACACACACACAACCCCCGATGTTGACAATAACAACATAGGCAGCAGCAGTAGTCCATTTATTGCTAATGCCTCAACATGCTTGTCGTCACTTTTAGAGCGCTGGCAAAACTCACATTCTCTAGCCCTCTCCCAGCCTTTTTTTCTAGTCTTATTCTCAAAAATGTATATTTTCTATCTTCTGCCTACTCAAACCCTGAGTTTAGGGAAAAAGTGGAGTTGTTTGTGGTGGTGATGTGGGTGTGTGACGCACCCACTTTTTTGTTATATATTTATTTTTTTGATTGCTTTTAATCATTATAATTAATTTTCTTGAGGATTTGGAAAGGCAAACGCATGGATTATTTTATTAATTTTTGCTTTATGAATTATTTTGGAAATTGTATTTATTTTATTTGTTTGGCATTTTACTTGGCGTTTGACTGAACAATGGCCGCGCGAGGGATTTTACTTCTTTTTCTTTTTTTGTTATTGTCTTTTTGTGTTCTCCCCTTTGCGTCACTTGGGATGAAAAGTCAGGCAGTGAGTGGGCAGGTGACGCCATTAACAATGTTTTCTATTAGTTTTTCTAAGGATGTTTTTTGTCGAAAAGCTTATTATATTTAAATAACTAGAAAATATTAGATTTTTCCTTATTAGTTGGAATATTTAGCACAAAGGAGCACAGGCGCCTATCGGCGCCTCTATAGTATTTCGAAATTTCAATGAGGGGCTATGACTTCATTCATAAAAATAGGTATATCCCCTATTAGAACTCTTTTTTCGCCTGTTCTTTTTTTAAAACGAAAGCTGACATTCTGGGGAACACGATGGTATTAGCGACAAAAGTGATTTCGCTATCTACGACCCGTTCTGGCCTTCGAAGTAAAAAAGCGTTACCCACCCACCCACATGCCAAATACTATATAAGATTAGCCGAATCTTTTTATATTAATAGTTTTTTTCACCCTAGTAGCGAATACCCCCTCTCATAAATGTTTTCTTCACAAAATACTATTAAAAAACTCAAATATTTTTCGCCACACTAAAACAAAATTCGTAAGACACTTTTTAGCTTGTCCTAACCAGTGTTGGGAATTTTCAAATTTCTCGTCCTCATACTTCGTACTCGTCCTCGTACCCACCTTTTTAGATCGCTCATACTCGTCTTCGTCCTCGTCTTTTTCTCGTCTTTTGTGTTTTCACTCGTACTTTGCTCGTACTTTGTACTCAAAAGCAAAAAAAAACTAACTATTCATTTCAAATTCATACTATTCTGATTAGATGCTTATATATTTTTTGTTAGCTTAGGCTTAGGCCAGAACTTTGCAATGTAAGCTGGCTGAGCATTCTTTTCAGAAGATATGTTGTCATGCTGACTGTCAAAACCGACGATGAAACTTGATGAAAATTAAAAAATCTCTGCAAAAAGAAAAATTTATGTAAAAATATTGCTGTGCCTACAATTTCATTTTTCTTCAAAAAGCCAGAACTTTTTGGTTTTCAGTGACAAAACCATCCATCAAGTTGAAATAGTCATCCAGTTCTTGTAAAATCACATCATCACGTTGTGTTTGCGAGCTAGCAAGGTTAGTGCATGCAAAGAGAAAAAATTCAAGCAAATGCTTGAATAAGAACATCAAAACTGTGCTTAAAAATTATTGAAGTAATGCAGGGCTCCCATCTCGTTTGATTAATCAGAAAAGGTTTGATTTTTAACGAAGAGGTTTGATTTGTCTGATTTTAGCAAAACAGAAACAAAACTGGCTAAATTTGTAAATTGCCACAAACACTTTTACGTTTTTCTCTGTTTTCTTTCAAATTTTTGCCTGCGGCGCAGTTTCTTTTAAATTTAAGAATGAAGAACTACGAAAGAAAATCCAAACTGAAGAGAAATATTATTGAAATTCAGCTATCCAACATCCTTGATCTTTTAACTTTACTTGGTTTATTTGTTTATTTTTGATGTTTTATGTACAAAGGAAATCATTAGTATTAATTCATTAGTATCAAACCAACTTTTTTTGTTTCTGATTTTCGGGGGGTGAGGTGTGTTTTTTCCGTCTAGCAAAAGTCCCAAAACCGACAGTTTTTGACCCGATCATAACTGCAGTTCACCTGTTACAAATTTTGTCCTCGCCAAATCAAAATTTTTTTCTGAATTATTGAACTTCTGTACAGATTTCTCAACTTGATTTCTAACAAAACTATACCTGAAATTAAATTTTAGGCCTTATTTTGTTAGAAACCAAGCTGAGAAATCTGTACAGAAGTTCAATGATTTGGAAAAAAAATTGAATTGGCGAGGACAAATTTTGAAACAGGTGAGCATGCCCCTTTAAAAATAAATAACTGTAAAATTTCTCGTATATTATAAATATATTTTGAAGTAGGGATGAGTCCCCCCCGTGTTTTGGGTAGCGGGGGAGGGGGGATGGTCATTTTGGAATTTTTACGTAGCGGGGTGGATACAGGGAGGAATTTAAAAATTAATTTTGCGGGGAGGGAATACGGGGGCGGGGAATAGACATAACGGGTATTATAACGAGTTGTCCAAGATCATCAATGAAAAATTCAGTAACCCTAGTTTATTAGCCCAAAATTCAGTTGAAAACATAACATTTCAAAGTAGCATCAAAGTAGTTGAATCACGCTTCTTCATCACTTTCGGTATCTTCACAACAGAAATTCATCGGTGTAAGGCGAGTCGGGCATCATCTCCTCGGCCTCTGGAATAAAGTCGTCATCGGCGCAGATATCAGTTGGAACTAGTTGAGTAGAGAATTGGGGGCAAATCCACCTCCGGCACATTTATCCTTCGACGCTTGGAGACTGGACTATCTTTTGGCGAGTGATCGTCTCGTAGAGTCAATGCTATTTGAGTGAGCTTCTTGCAATGCGAGTCCCAAGCCACAGCATCATGACGAATAGTGGAGTTGAAGCTGGGGTCGAGCATTGTCGATAGGACCAACAGTGGATGGGCGTGGACGGACGTACTTTTTCGCTTCAATTCCTCCAACAGTCTTGCGATAGTTCTTGTAATTGATGATGGGGCTATGTTCCGCTCCGCATTCTTCAGCACCTTCAGCACATCAGTACAAAATGCATTTATCCAATGATAACGGGGGAAGCGGGGATGATTTTTTAGATGCGAGGAATTACGGGGATTCGTAAAAATTTTTAGCGGGGGTGGGGTCGTGGGTATTACGAGGGGGATTTTGCAAGTCGTGTAGCGAGGCAGGGAATTTCTGGTGGACGGTATGGGGACTCATCCCTATTTTGAAGAACAAAAATTTTAAACAAATTGTAACAAAAATTGAAAGAAAAATGGCAATATAAAATTTACTGGTAAAATTCAGACTTTTGAGTTACAGCCTATTATATAAAAGTAAAAAATATTTCAGAAAAAACTACCATGGACTGTCTTTTGACCCTGGCTGTTATTTTTTACCTTTTGTATCGAGAATCAACGGCATTACTTCTGTAATGCTTCTTACACCACATTTTTTGTTTACATCTTTTTATTATTATTATTATTATTTATTTTAATTGCGTACTTAATTACTAAACCACTGATGACTGAAAAAAATATTGAAAAAGTATTAATTGTAGAGTCTAGAGTCCAAATATCACCATTTGAATAATAATTGCTACAGTCGAAGCTCGATTCAACGACACCCTCTATTTATTATTATTACTCTGATCCATAACTTCAAAAAAATTACAGGTTTGTCTGCTGTTTCTTTGTTGTTTACTTCCTCAATCTATTTTTTTTGCTTTTCTTCTTTTAAAAATTTTCAGTTTTACAAACTTGAAATTTTACCAGTTTATTCTGCACAATTCACTTCACGTTTGTTTAATGATTATCTACGTAACTGGGGTAGTCGAGACTTGCCTTCCCACCTGTTGTGTTGGTGAGTTCCCTCTGTCTCAGACACACCCACACCAACAATTTGGTGGTGGTGGAAAGGACTCACCTGTGCATGAATTCAAGCAGGCAGAACAGAGGAAAGAACAAGAAGTTCATCTGTGTGGAACAGCAAAAATTATTTGTTCTATTTTTTTTTAAACCACTTTTTAACAAAACCGACAATTTCGGTAATTCCACATGATACGCCTGAAAACAAACTTTTTAGTCAACTCTCGCTGTATAGTCTACTCTCGCTATACAGTCAACTCTCGCTATATAGTCAACTCTTGTTACGCAGTCCACTCTCGCTATATAGTCAACTCTCGCTGTATAGTCTACTCGCTATACAGTCAACTCGCTGTATAGTCTACTCGCTATACAGTCAACTCTCGCTGTATAGTCTACTCTCGCTATACAGTCAACTCTCGCTGTATAGTCTACTCTCGCATACAGTCAACTCGTATAGTCTACTCGCTATACAGTCTACTCGCTATACAGTCAACTCGCTGTATAGTTCGCTATACAGTCAACTCCGCTGTATAGTCTACTCGCATACAGTCAACTCTCGCTGTATAGTCTACTCGCTATACAGTCAACTCTCGCCAGTCAACTCTTGTTATACAGTTCTACTGCTATACAGTCAACTCTCGCTGTATAGTCGCTTCGCCATAGTAGTCAACTCGCTGTATAGTCTACCGCTATACAGTCAACTCTCGCTGTATAGTCTACTCTCGCTATAGTCTACTCGCTATACAGTCAACTCGCTGTATAGTCTACTCGCTATACAGTCAACTCTCGCTGTATAGTCTACTCTCGCTATACAGTCAATCTCGCTGTATAGTCACTCGCCATACAGTCAACTCATATAAGTCAACCCTGTTATACAGTCTACCGCTATACAGTCAACTCGCTGTATAGTCTACTCGCTATGGGGTTAAAGTCAACTCGCAGTCACTCGCTATACAGCCAACTCTCGCTGTATAGTCTACTCGCTATACAGTCTACTCTACAGTCAACTCTCGCTGTATAGTCTACTCGCCATACAGTCAACTCGCTGTATAGTGTCTGCCTCGCTATACAGTCAACTCTGCTGTAGGTCTACTCGCTATACAGTCAACTCTCGCTGCATAGTCTACTCGTACAGTCAACTCTCGCTGTATAGTCTACTCTCGCTATACAGTCTACTCGCTATACAGTCAACCTCTCGCTGTATAGTCTACTCGCTATACAGTCAACTCGCTGTATAGTCTACTCTTACAGTCAACTCTCGCTGTATAGTCTACTCTCGCTATACAGTCAACTCTCGCTGTATAGTCTACTCGCTATACAGTCAACTCCTGTATAGTCTACTCGCTATACAGTCAACTCTCGCTATATAGTCAACCTTGTTATACAGTCTACTCGCTATAGCAACAACCCTCGCTGTATAGTCTACTCATACAGCAACTCTGCTGTATAGCTCACTGCTATACAGTCAACTCGCTGGTAGTCTACTCGCTATACAGTCAACTCTCGCTATACCCACTCTCGCCATACAGTCAACTCGCTGGCGTCTACTCGCTATACAGTCTACTCGCTATACAAAGTCACCTCGTTGTATAGTCTACTCTATACATTAACTCTCGCTGTATAGTCTACTGCCATACAGTCAACTCTCGCTATATAGTCAACTCTGTTATACAGTCTACTCGCTATAGTCAACTCGCCGTATAGTCTACTCGCTATACAGTCAACTCTCGCTGTATAGTCTCACTCGCCATACCCGCTGTATAGTCTACTCGCTATACAGTCAACTCTCGCTAGATATAGTCAACTCCCATATACAGTCTACTCGCCATAATAACTCGCCAGAAGGTCTACTCGCCATACAGTCAACCTCGCTGTATAGTCTACTGCCAGTCAACCTCGCTGGTATAGTCTACTCGCTATACAGTCAACTCTCGCTGTATAGTCTACTCGCTATACAGTCAACTCTCGCTGTATAGTCTACTCGCTTACAGTCTACCAAATAGTACAGTCAACTCTCGTTGTATAGTCTACTCCTCGCTATACAGTCAACCTCGCTGTATAGTCTACTCGCTATATTGTCAACTCATGTAGAGAATCACTTGCTATAATAGTCAACTCGCTGTATAGTCTACTCGCTATATAGTCAACTCTCGCTGTATAGTCACTCGCTATACAGTCAACTCCTCGCTGTATAGTCTACTCTCGCCGCTATACAGTCAACTCTCGCTATATAGTCATCTTGGCTACAGGCTACTGCTATAAGTCAACTCCTTTGCTGTATAGTCTACTCTCGCTATACAGTCAACTCTCGCTGTATAGTCTACTCTCGCTATACAGTCAACTCTCGCTGTATAGTCTACTCTCGCTATACAGTCAACTCGCTGTGCAGTCTACTCGCCATACGGTCAACTCGCCGTATAGCCAACTACAGTCAACCTTCGCTGTATAGTCTACCTCGCTACAGTCAACTCGCTGTATAGTCTACTCGCTATACAGTCAACTCTCGTATAGGTCTACTCGCCAGTCAACTCTCGCCGTATAGTCTACTCTATACAGTCAACTCTCGCTGTATAGTCCACTTCGCATCACAAACTCGCTGTATAGTCTACCTCGCTATAAAGAAACCCTCGCGTATGTGCCTACTCGTATACAGTCAACTCTTGCATAGTCTACTTCGCTATGTTAGTCAACCTCGTTGTATAGTCTTACTTCTCATATTGTCAACTCGCTGTAGTCTACTCGCTATACAGTCAACTCTCGCTTGTATAGTCTACTGCTATACAGTCAACTCTCGCTGTATAGTCTACCTTGCCATACAAACAACCTCGCTGTATAGTCTTACTCTCGCTATACAGTCAACTCTCGCTGTATAGTCTACTCGCTATACAGTCAACCGCTGTATAGCCCACTGCTATACAGTCAACTCGCTGTATAGTCTACTCGCATACAGTCAACCCTCGCTGTATAGGTCTACTCGCTATACAGTCAACTCGCTGTATAGTCACTCAAATACAGTCAACTCGCTGTATACCCACTCTCACAGCAGCAACTCGCTGTATAGTTCACTGCTATACAGTCAACTCTCGCTGATAGTCATTCGCTATACAGTCAACTCTCGTTGTATGTCTACCCGCTACAGCCAACTCTCGCCAGTCTACTCGCTATACAAAGTCAATCCTCGCTGTATAGTCTACTCGCCATATATAACAAATACTCGAGACTTACGTTAACCATTAAATTTGTTTTGCTTTTTATCTCAACATTGTTTATTTTAAATGTACGACAAACTTTATTTGTGATCTTTCCAATCCCTACAAAATGAGTGGTCGTTTTAAAAAATAAACAATGTTAGGGTAAAAAGCAAACAATTTGAAAATGGTTAACTGTAAAGGTGGTTATGGCGTTATTAGTGATATGTAGTCAACTCGCTATACAGTCAACTCTCGCTATTTATATCAATTTTTTTTTGTCCTAAGACACTCCTTTATGAAAATTTCAATAATGTTCGCCCATATTCGCGCTAATATTCCAATCCGAAACCATGTTCAACATCTTTGTCCTCCAAATTGGCCCCTATTTGGCCCATTATCCCCTTAAAGGGAGTGGGCAACTTCAGTGACTAGAAATTTCTTTGATGTATGGTGCAGTGAATAAATGTTTGCGTATTCTGCGTTAAACTAGTCGCAGCCTGATCAGTTTACGATCTTTTTTCAATCACATCATATAGTCGAGTTTAGTGTCATTTGGAAGTCAGTTATTCGGCTTGGCCGTAATTTTTGGATAAAGCAGAATATCAGAGCTTTCAAATGACACTAAACTTGATTATATGATGTGATTGAAAAGGTCGTGTTCCGATGAGGAGTCGAACCATGGACTCGTTTAACGCAGAATACGCAGACACTTATCCACTGCACTATGCATCAAAAAAAATTCTAGTCACAACAAAAGGCCCGCTCCATTTAAAATGGCCTTTTTAGACGTTTTATGGCTAAATTACTACTTAAAAATAGTTTTTAGACACTCCTAAAAAACTTGGTTTTGGGGGTGGGTGGTCTGGGAGGTGGTATATGACACTAGCTCCGGAAATTCTAATTTCCTCGCATAGAATCGTAAATAAAATATGTTACCGTATTTTCTCTGTTAAAAGCCCTCCATAAAATCGGGAATTTCTTTTATTTTTTTTTAAGTCTCCGACTCACTTTTTCAAATCGACTCTTGTTAGCCTAATATACCAAAATGTAGCCCGAATTCCCAGCTACATTTCGGCACATAACATACCTGGGGGTCAACACCAAAAGAGATTCAAAGCGCAATAAATAAATGTAAAAAATTCCCGATTATGGGGAGGGCTTTTAATAGAGAAAATACGGTAATCAAGATTTGAATTTTTGATTTGGGGTTTTGGAGATTACTGGTTATTTTTTTTTAATTTGAAAGTAAGTATTGCCGTATATTAGCTAGTTAACATTTTAGGGACACCGGGGTTTGATCAAATAATCGTTAGCGGTTTCCGTTTCTGAAAATCGGACTGAAACGAACAAAAATTAAAAATGATGATTTTTTTAAATAAAAATGGAAATTCTGTTCGATGGATCTGATAGAGAATCAAAAAGTAGTTGTAGATCATATACATATCAGAATTGCACTTTTGAAATTAAAAAATCGATATTTTCTAAAAACTTTGTTTTCGTTTCGGTTTCCAGAAGTGTGCCCAGGGCCAATAACATTTCTACAGCTATAGAATATAATGTGCACGGGAGAAGGTTGAGTGAAGCCTATAGGATTATTTATTGATGCTATGAAGGCGAGGAAAAGATTGAAACTTGATCCAGTGTCCGCAAGGCGTCCAAAGTAAAAGCGAAATTGCTCTCATTGACAAAATCATAAAGAAGGTTGGCCCATAAAATATAAATGAAATATCGTAGGGGTCTTTTAAAGGGGTGGGCAATTTTAAGCGTAATCAGCTTTACAGACTTACCCGCCTATTATCGGAAATCTCCCGATTGTAGTCGGAAATAGTGTTGGGTTAGCGATCGGTGACTTCAAATTCCAGTGACTTACAGGTAAGTCACCGAAAACTCGGTGACTTAGGAAATCCGTAACAATCACGCACCCTCAGAAAAGGGCTGAAAAATAATCTTCTTGGGGTGCTTGATGATCTCCATATTCCATTCAATTGAGTAGGCTTTGCGCTTTCTGAATTTGACTGATTGCTCATCTTCGCTGCCGGACGCATCACTTTCATAGTTTTCCAGAATTTTATCCATTGATTAGCAGTGAATCGATAAAAATTAAGAAAGAACATAATAGACGACAGTTTATTGAGAAAAAAAGAAAGAATGAAAATGAGACAAAAATGCGCTGAATTTCGAAATTTAAAAGTGCAAAAAACGCGCCATTTCAAACAATAATTTTTGTGAATTTTTTGGATTTCTGAGGATCGGTATATTGGAGAGGGTCGGTATATTAGAGAAAATACGGTATACGGGTCGTGGTAGGTTACCGATAGCTTTCCGCTAATTATTCTTTTGGTGTATGTATTATTTTGGTGTCAATAAAGTTTTGCTGAATTAGGTTTAGATATTGATCAAAAAATGAGTATATGACTATATTTCTATTTTTCTCTAATTTCTCGGAAAATTTCACAGTTTCTAATTATTCGGAAAATTTCGCAGCTCTAACTAAAATTATGGTTGTGAAAATTCGTTAAAAGACGGCAATTTCCTTTTTGAAACCACCAAATCTCAACAAGTACATAGGAGGAAAATGCCCCTTTTCATAATAAATGCTCGGACATATGCCCATACACCCACCCTACTAATTACTACCAAAATAGTTCAAAAAAATTCTGAAAATCATTTTTACAAGGAATTCTTGCCGCAATTATAATTAATTCGCAAATTATTTGTATGACTATTGCCTAATGAGTGCAGTGCCGTAGTCAGACCCTCTAACAATCAACCAAAGACTCCCGTGCTTCCGTTCATGTCTGACTATCCTTTTCTCTAAAGCTGCGTTTTGTATGCTTGCGGTTGTTGTTTTTTGTTTGCTTCTTTTGCAATGTATTGCCACCACCATCCGTTTCTTTGCCTGTCCGCTGTTACAGCTGCTGGTGCTGGTGGTGCACCACTAAGGGTAATAGATAAGCAGTGGGGTGGAATTCGCTTTTTGCTAGATGACTGCTCTGTGTTCTTTACTCTCTCTCTTCCCACACAGCACAGTCACTAAAGCAGGAAATTGTGCACGGATGCGACGGCAGCAGGCTTGCCACCGACTCAAAAAGGTTTTCAGCCAGTGAGAGTGTGCTTGACAAGCCTATTTTTTAGAAATTTATGCGCTTTAAATATTTTTCTGAAGTTTTCCAGGTTACTGTTAATCTTATATAGTATTTGGCATGTGTGGGTGGGTGGGTAACGCTTTTTCACTTCGAAGGCCAGAACGGGTCGTAGATAGCGAAATCACTTTTGTCGCTAATACCATCGTGTTCCCCAGAATGTCAGCTTTCGTTTAAAAAAAAGAACAGGCGAAAAAATGAGTTCTAGTAGGGGATATACCTATTTTTATGAATGAAGTCATAGCCCCTCATTGAAATTTCGAAATAACTGTACTATACAAACAACTGTACTGTACTTTACTATAGAGGCGCCGATAGGCGCCTTTGGTCCCTTGTGCTTTAATAATGTCTATCATTAAAAGTGACAATGTACCGGAATTTTTCAATTCAAATTTTTCTTTGCTTACATCTTCGCTTACACAGAATAACTTTCAGCTTGAATTTTTTTTATTCTTTGCTCTTGCAACTTCTTGATGTTATATTTAACATCAATTCTCATCATTATAATTTTGTAACCCATCAAACAATATCGATCCAGTCTTTTGATAAATTTTTAATAGTCGTAGTCATAGTCAGTGAACGATGAGAACTCACTATTTACGGCGGTAGGACAAAACCGCACTTTATGCGGTTTTGTCGGCGGACCAATCAACCATCGGACAAAACCGCAAAAAGTGCGGGTTTGTTACAACATCAACATGTGGAATAACTTCAATTCAATCGAGAATTGGAGAATTGACTATTTACGTAAATTAAAAAGTTTGAAACCCATATGGAAATATTAGCTACCGTCTTTAAGTACCCGGGAACTTATGGACCAACGCAGTATGATCGAAATTGACCACTCACTACTTTTCATAATAGGACTTTCTCCTAATCCCTCCATGTTTCGAAAGTATGCCCCTTGTTGTGCTGCTCGCACTAACTATTTATTAGCATATATTTCATCAAACCACCAACAACCACTACTAGCGCCACCAAAAATCAGCTGATTTTTGCTAGTAATCCCTACTAACCATTCAACCTCCACCAACAAAAGAGAAGAAGATATACACATGACAAAGCAGAAGATGACTAAGAATAGACACTGTCCTTGGTAAATAAATAGACCAAAGATTGAAATCCATCCCCCACACCAAGCAACCAGCAGGCCAGCCCAACCAAACAACAACAAAAAACACAAGTAGGAACAAGAAAAAAGGGGTGGCAGGGGCAAAGACCGCACTCGCAATCAGCTGGTGGGTCGCCTGCCTGCTGCCATTGATTGTCATCCGCTGACTGACGGCTGGCCTTCCTGCCTCTCTGCTGCTGCTGTTTTTTGAAGCAGGCGCAGGAATTTGCCTCTGTGTGTGCAAACATTGCTGGTGTGTTTGGTTTTTTCTTCTTCAAATTTTATTCTTCATATATATTTTATTTCAGTCCATTCATTCATGTGTATGTTGTTCGCATTCGCTTTTCTCCTCCTCCTCCTCCTACTTCTACTTCACTTAAATTATTTGGTTGGTATTGGTTGTGGTGGTGATGATGTAAGCAAGATTGCCGGGGTTTTGCGGTGAATGCAGGCAAACTTTTATATAAGGCACTCAAAAGGATAATCAGCTAGAACCAGCTGTATGTCGGTACAGTCAACCCTCGATTTAACGACCCCCACTCAAGTTCGTTCCCGTCTAGGGAAAAAAGCAAAAAATTGATTTAACGACCCCTTTAAAAAAAACCAGTCAAACTATCAAAACAGAAGTAGCACAAGACTTCCAAAATCAAGGCGAAAAAGCTGTCACGAACTTGAGGTGGGACCCGTTAAATTGCGGTTTGACTGTATTATGTTTTAGGTAATCTTGATCATATTAACTTACTCATGATATGCCCTAAATTAACATCTAAACATTTTTTTGCCAAAAAAAATGATACACTCTATGAGACACTCGCTCATAAAGCACTCAATCACTCGACACTCAATCATAAAGCACAATTTTCCATATTTTTTGATTGCTGAGATATAAATCGTCTCTAAACAGATTTTTTTATTTCTAACTTTTGGGGTGTAAAACCTGTTTTTGTCCTGTTTTTAAAACGGGACTCAAGCTGACTTAGGATGACCACCCACTCATCTTGACTCAGTCATCGTTAACTGTAGAATTCCTCGTATAATATTCGAGAAATTATACAGTTATTATTGGGTCAAAAACTCTCAATTTTGGGGATTTTTGCTTGACTGGACCGAAACGCAAACCCGCTCGTCTCTCCCTCTAAAGTCAAAAATTCGGTTTTCTGAAAATATTTTAGATACAAGAGTGTCTCAGAACAAAAATTTTTGGTAAAAAGAATACCTTTATGTAAAAGTACAAAAATTTCGCAAAAATCCTTCGCAGACTGTGCTTTTACTCTTCTTGTGTAAGTTGAACACTAGTTTATTCCTCTACCAGCTGGATTACATTAATTTCGAATATTTTCAATTCACGTTGCTGAGTAAATGGCTTTTATTTGAAAGCATTTGGTATTCAGAAATCTCTACTAGGAGAACACACAAAAACTATCTATCATATTTTTTCCGGTCTATTTGTAGTCAGTTGACTGTAAAACAGTCACCTCTTACTAAACATGAGCAAATTCGTCTTATTCACTCCTAACGTCAATGCCAAAAATAGAATGTTTTACTTATGTGAATTCCGAAATGGATTTTTTGCTTAGTTAATTGTATTTTTATTTAGTTGTGCTTATTCAGTGACTAACTAAATTATTTTGTTGTCTAGCCGAAAAGAATGTGTGTACATGCGAAAAAAAATCTTTATTCTATTCCGGCCGGATATTTGCTTTATTGTGTGTGTGTATTCTCTGGGAAATTCACGATTCTTTGCACCACCAAAAAACTGTATTTGTAAAAAAATGGTCAAAGAATCAAAAAATTGGTTTATCAGCCTGAGCTTATAGTAAACTGTATCTTTACAGTCAATATGCACACACAGTTAACAAGTTCACTCTTTTCTGCAGTCAACTATAATTTTATGCTTAACTGTATATTACAGCTCAACAAGCCGAACAGGCGCCAAAATAAACTAAAAAAAGAAAAAAATTTTGAGGTCTCAGGTTCGAAGACCCCCTTGAGCATAACTGGTTTTTCCCACTTTTCTGGCAAAACTCAAAATGTTAAGAATCACATGTCAATTCTGATGAGTTTTCTGAACTCTAGGACCCAGTTTACCCATAAAAACGTTAAGAATAAAGAAATTTGTAAATGGGAAGTGGGTTAAAAAACGTGACGAACATTTAGCGCTACATCATTCCTACAAAAATACTATATTTAGATACAGTTGATAAAAAAAATGCACCGTATATTCCCTATTAAACGGACACTCTCTGCTAAATGGGCAGAGAGTGGCACCCACTCTTTTTCCGGCTATGATTTCGTGTTTTTTTTTTAAATTTAAATTTTTAAATTTAAATTTTAATTTTTAACAAAGAATATACGGTACGTAGGATTGAGTTAACTATGGGTTCATGGTTAAATTTAAAATATAACTTATTGTGAGAATTGGTGGTGGTTTTGCAAGCAAAAATTGTGTTTTTGACATTATACACTAAAAAAATGCTAGAGTAAGCTGAGCAGGTCTGCGTTTGCAGAAATTCGAAAAAAACGACCTACAATGACCGTTTAAAGTGTTTTAAAATTCTTGGGACACCCTGTATTTCCTGTTTAGTAAATTTTTTCCATTTCGATTTATCGTTTTATTCGTTTTCCCACAAAAATTAAAAAAAAACCCCGCCCACTCATTTCGCTGGAATTTGCGCCGCCGCTTTCCTGGAATCCCTGACTAATCAACTGAGCTCACAAACACAAAGAGAAAACACAACAAAATTATAATAATGACAATTTTTTTAATAGTAATGTAATCTTCAAGTTTTTTCCCCTATTCCTACTACTACTAATTATTGTTGGTTTAGTTGTGTTGTTTGTAATAGTGATAAGTATACAAAACACTAAACAGTAGCAGCGCTAGTGAATAATGCCACTTTGTTATTATTTAAAAAAAGCTGTAATTAGCCAAATTGTCGCTCGGACTACAGATTGTTCTTAAGGGTTGTCGGGGGTAATCTTATTTCAAACCGACGACTAGATGCAAAATCTACAAAACTGTTCAAAAAGAATGTGTGAAACGCTAAAAATGAAATTTTACAAGCTCTTGAAAAAGTGCTCACAAACCCAGCAACTAGTCGTTGGTTCGAAATAAGGATAATAGTTAATTTTGGCCGTAAAATACTTTAATTTGGCCATAAATTATTGGTTTTTTGTCCATAAACTTTTGGACTTTGGCCATGAACTCGAGATGGCTCTAGGTCAGGGCTCCCAAGCGTCCTGAATTTTTCAGAATGTGCTGAATTTCAGCCAACGATTCTGAAGAATAAATTCATCTGAATTCGTCTGAATTAAAAAAAAATGTCTGAATTTGTCTGAATTTTAGATATATTGTTCATTTTTACAAGACGTGCAATTTTTCGCCTCGTCTTTTCTTTTCTTCTGCAATTTTCTGGTTTACTGTGCATTAATATTTCTTATTTGTTTCAGTATCGATGGCTCCTAAGAGAAATCAACTGTTCAAATCAGAGTACGAGAAGATCCAAGAAGAGCAAGAAAGGGGAGGAATACGCCTACTGTTCAGTCTGCGACAGCAACATTAGCCTTCGATCAACTGGAAAAATAGCAATCGATGTCCATCAGAAGCAGCAGAAACACGTGGATGCAACCAGGGCTGGTATTTCGCAATCAATCTCTACTTTCCTGCCAAGTCAAACAGCGCCAACAGCCATCGATGACAAGACTGCCGCCGCTGAAGGAGCTTGGACGTTTCATATCACATGTGTTGAAATGTAAAATTACCTTTTGAACAACAATCTGTTGTTAAAGAGGATTAGAGCGTGGGAAAAGTACCTTTAATTGTTTATTCATCGTTTGTTATTGTTTTTTTGAAGAGATTTGAATAAAATGTTGATTTGAAATTGACCTTTGTACATTGTCTGAATTTTGGAGCTGAAATCTGAATTTTTGTGATTTTTGTCTGAATTGTGATGTGGTCGCATTGGGAGCCCTGCTCTAGGTCAATTCGTCCATAGTTCAATTGGTCCACAAATTTTTTATCACTTCTAAATGCCGAACAAGCTATACTATCCAACCCAAAATCGTGTGGTGGAAACGGTTTTTTATGACCAAATGCTGTTTTGACTGCCAGAATCTCAATGCGCTGGCTACCCTAGATACCCACTCTGAGGTGGCCGACCACAACTTTTAGGAAAGTTTTCTGAATAAGCGTAAAAATGATGCTATATTTTTTTCAAATTGGTGCTTAAAAAAGTTTTGTAAAGAAAAAACCTTGTTTGAGCTTATCAACAATTGAGAAACTGATGTAGTCCCACCTCCTCCAGGTATGCGTCCAGCTGTACAACTTGAGTACAGCCTGAAAATTTGGCGACAGAAAACGAACTTTTAAACGATTTAAAACGATGTCCTGAGTACATTAGTGAAGATTAAAAGTTCGTTTCTGGTAGTCAAAAAGAGCATTTTGATCATAACAAACCCTTTTCAGCACACGATTCTGGGTTGTATGGTATAGCTTGTTCGGCATTTAGAGGAAATTTCGTGGACGTATTGACCTAGAGCTACCACGAGTTCAGGGCCAAAGTCCAAAATTTTATGGCCAAAAAACAATAATTTATGGCCAAAATTCAGTATTTTATGGCCAAAATTAAATACCACCCTCGAAATAAGACTAAACCCGACAACCCTATTGTTATTGCTCTGACTGACGCTTATTCACAAACATACAATAGGTTTTTTCCGCAATTTTTGCAATAAAATTTTTTTTATACAGGCTGTCCGAAAATTTAAAAATTTCTACAAGAGTTTCCGCAAATCTTAGAAAATCTGAACATTTTTATTCTAAGTTGCACAACAGCGTTTGATGTATCATTTTTTTCTGACTGTCTTACAGTTGACTTTAAAAAGCTTTGCAATTTTCCAAATATTTTTGGACTAGGGACAGCAGGCGCCTATCGGCGCCTATATCGTATTTTGAAATTCAAATAT
Organism: Ditylenchus weischeri; assembly: GCA_029231635.1. Classification (NCBI taxonomy): domain Eukaryota; kingdom Metazoa; phylum Nematoda; class Chromadorea; order Rhabditida; family Anguinidae; genus Ditylenchus; species Ditylenchus weischeri. The sequence continues at coordinate 43,155 of JAMRYI010000744.1, read as the reverse complement.
AAATCCACTTTTCACTTTGAAAGGGCAAAATCTCAATTTTTTTCACAACAATCTTCAAATCTAACTGCGAAAGGTCCTCCGCCATTAAAAGAGCTTTCGAATGAGTATAAACATGCAAATAAAAATATTATACTAAAAACAGTTTTCCTTTGTGACCAAACATGTACTCAAATTGGCGACAGACGTTCCTTGTCCCAAATACTATATAGAGATTACTCCTTTTTCGGATTGCCGTAAAAGAAGTGGTCCGTTAATAATAGAAAGTTTGTTTTTAAAATGGCAGACCTTTCAGTTGAAAATGACTCCCGAAATCGTTATTTTTGTAATACAGTCGACCCTCGATATAACACCACACCTTGAGACTGGCCTCCTCAAGGGTGGCGTTATATCGAGGGTTCACTTTGACTGAATTTTAGTTAAAGCAGACCAAATTGTTGCGTTTTTGGTTGGCGTTATATCGAGGCTCGACTTGTTGTATCGAGGCTTGAGATCAGACTGTTCATACAGAACTAGCAAAAGCCTTCACAAAGCCAGGTTAAAAAAACACCCAGCTGAGAACGAACATAAGGCGGGTTTGACTGAATTGATTTTCGGTTTCTATATCATTATTCAAAAATATTGAAAATCGACGAACTGATTTGTAAAAATCCACGCCACACTAATGTTTTTCAGGTTTATTTCTATTATTCTCTAAACAAGTGAACAACAAACATTCATCCAGGCAGTTAGTGTAGAGTGCAGATGGCAGTGTGGTTAGCTGGTTGTAGAAATTTGTAAAAAACACAACGGCTATCAGCACTGCCGCTCTGCCACTGCTCTGGACTATCATTATTTCTATGAAATATTTATAAGTTGCTTTATTTTTCATAATATTTCTAGCTTTGAGCTAGGCAAGTGAATTAGGCAATTATTGTGCGAGAAAAAAACAGAAACAAAGCAAAGCTACAATAGTATTTCCTCAGAAGAAGATGTAGACGAAGAAGTTGATTGGGCCACGGAAGAGCAAGAAAAACTCCTGCCTTCTTTCACTTCTACTTCCACACCTAAAACTGCCATAAGTTATTAATGATTGATAAAAATAGTAATGAGCATTTTGAGACTTTTTAAATATAGGTTAGGTTACGACTGTTTTTGCAAATTCTACACGCCTAGTGGGTTGGCTTCCCACTTTTTACCAATACAACAAAATGGCGCAGTCGCAAGTTCAATCCCGGACATTTAATATTTCGAATTCCTCCCATTACATTCGGACCCTCCCATTCGACGTTTCTAATGAGTGGATGTATTACAATACAACGAAGGAAGTAGGTGGCAACTCCACTGAAAAAAAATCGATCCAATTTTTCATAATTTCATGGCCATGTCAGTTATTTGCATACACCTAGAAGAGGTTTGACATGGGAGATTCACCCATTTCGAGGTGTTTACTCTGGTTCCTATTAACCCTGCGAACAGTTAACTATGAGTCCATCGAAATCTACATTCATACTTAAAAGGGGAGATGTTACATATAGGTTAAGTTACTACAAGTTCTACATGTGTTGCCTGGTGGATTGGCTTCCCACTTTTCACCCATACAACAAGACTCATACCCCATGGTCCTCATTGAAAAAATTTTGTAAAAAACACACATAAAAACAAGCAATAAAGTCAAAATTTTTAAGAACGTCGAGTTAACTGTTGCCAAGACTAGTCCTCAAGGATTTTTTTCACTTTGGTCTTACTTTTAGCTTTCAAGTAATTTTATTTTCAGCATTCGGTTAAAAAATCTGGCTCCGTCATTACTGTCATGATTGATAAAAATAATAATGAGAATTATTAAAAATAATAATAATCTTACTGTCATGTTTGCGGGCCGGACTGGGCCGGAGGGTTGTCGGGGATAATCTTATTTCGAACCGACGACTAGTAGCTGGGTTTGTCAGCACTTTTTCAAGAGGTTGTAAAATTTTATTTGCGTTTCAGACATTCTGTTTGCACAATTTTTTTAAGCCGAAAATTAGACCCGGCAAATAGATGCTTTCCTATTATTACCACAAATGACCAGTGTTTTCAAAAGTCACACTATCAGACTTGGGTCACACTAACTTCACCGACCTTTTTATCAGAAATTTTGTTTTCGGTTTCCATACGTTTTTGTACCGTTTCGTAGCTGAGATTTTTCTCTATCGATTCAGTGGTCAAACGTCTCAGTTAAAAATAATCTTTGACAAAATCACACCAAGCGTGACTTTGAAGTCATGCTTTTTAAGAAAATATTTTTATGAAAAGGTGTGACTTTAAGGTCACACTTGGTGTGATTTTGTCAAAAATTATTTTTAACTGAGACGTTTGACCACTGAATCGATAGAGAGAAAAATCTCAGCTACAAAACCGAAAACAAAATTTCAGATAAATAGTTCGGTGAAGTTAGTGTGACCCAAGCGTGCTAGTGTGACTTTTGAAAACACTAGGGTTGTCGACATGTCGAGCAGAATCGAAAATTTTCGACATGTCGTGTTGAATGTCGAAATGTCGAAATCGACATGTCGTGTCAACAACTCTAGAAAACACTGCTAATGACCTCAATCTACTTTTTGATTTTAGTTCGAGTTAGTTTTATGATTTTTCCTTTCCGACTTAAAAAATTCCTCGTATACTAACAAAATCTTAACTGACTTTTTGCAGTTGCCGAAAACCTCAACTTTTTTAAGTCGGTAAGCAAAACTTAAATATAGAAAGTTGACTGTATATGAAAAAAACCTATCTGCAATTAAATACAAAAATTGAGGTTTTCAAATGTCTTTCGCACTTTTTTAATGCAAACACGCTTGTTGCGTGCTTGGGGTTGAATTATTTAAGCTGGGAGCGAGACGGGAATCTTGCAGGAATTCCGCTATAAGGATACTTTCCGTTTCTTGCTCGACCAATCTCCACTAATCCCGCACTTACTATTTGCTTCATGTTTTCTTACTTTGATGTAAGATAACTGTATAATTTCTCGTATAATTCACGAAAAATTATACAGTTATCGACGTACAGTTGTCAAAGATGCGAAAACCAAGTCAGGATGAACGGATGTTCATGTAAAATAACTGTATTTGAAAATTGTAAAATTTTTGAATAATATCGTAGTGACGCAGCGAACAGATAAGATAAATTGGCAAAACGAGAAGCTCAATGATTGGCACAGCTTAAGCAAGTGAAAAGTATTGATTCAGATGGGTAAGAATCAGTTCATGCTGAAACGCGTTGAGTTTTCAGAAGTTGATGTTCAAAACGTAAACCATTGCTGCAAGCAACGAGCGAATTGGAAGCTTGCACCACCGATGCTGCCGAAAAGTATCCCAAGAAAAGTATCCTAATATTATTGTGTTTAGTTTATCTCGATGGCTACGAACGTAAATAATGCATGGCTAGCTAACACAAATTCAACAACCAGCTCAACTAGCTAATCAGGTATGATAGTTTTGTTTAGCTTCAGATTTTCACCATACCCTTTGATCTGTACTCTTTTCAGGGTGTTTTCTCGCTATCAAACAAAGGTTAACAGTGCTTGATTGTCAATAGATACGAATACAGAAAGTGCCGGGTCATCAATTCGGGAATGGTTCAGAAATGGAGATGCATAAATCGTGCAGTAACGGAACTGCAGAAACAAACTTTGGCTCTCTGGAAAATCTGCTCCTTCAAATCCCCACGTCTGCAGACACGGTTCAAACGCTTTTGTGGTATTTTTTAATTCCTTCTTTAATGTGTTTATTTTGAATAAATAGCGTAAAGTTAAAATTATTATAAGTGGTCACAATTATTTTTTGATTAAATCAATTTGTAAAATTGAGTGTTTTTTAAATAATAAATAATTTTTTTTAGTAAGAAAGTATTTTTTTTGCTTTTAGTCGAAATGTTATCATCATCAGCTCATTGACCACCCTCATTTAGCTAAAGCGAAAATAAATGAGTTAGAGCTTCTTTACTATTGACATAAACACTAATCAATGATAGGCCAGCTTATTTATGTTTTCTCTTTTGCAAGAAGAAATCTGTGTGGTAAGAGAAGTGATGTTAAGCCAGAGCTCGGATCTGGGTTGATTAATCGGATAAAAGTCGATTTCAAAAGGTCAAATGTTATGTTTTTTTTTGGAAAAGTTTATTTATCAGAAAAAATTGATTTTGAGCAAAAAAATGTGATTTGTTGCATTTGACTATTGAAAATAAGCTAAAAAGATGAGTACTGAAAGGGGCATGCTCGTCGCCGATGGAAATATTTTGAAAGGCGGGTACCAGTTTAATTCAAAGGAGAATTAACATGTCGCATTTTAGTAAAAGTCGAGAAAAAAACAATGTTTCTAATCGGAATCGATTTCTCAGAACGCCGCCGCTTAACCACTGTGCCACCGTTGCATAGTTTTCAAAATCGGAGTCGAAGAAGTCGAAATTATGTAGAAGACGAAATCGAAGTCGAAGAAATTTAAATCGGAGTCGAAATCGAGATCGAAAACATTTAAATCGAAATCAAAATCGTAATCAATGTTAAAATCGTAATATGTCTGCGAATATTTCTGAACCAGCACTCGGCCCACCGAACTTCTTAGGCTCTTTGCGACGAGGACCAGTGACCTGGAAAATACGCCGATTTTTAGATAGTAGACAGGTGTAATCAGATCATAAAGTAACTTACGAGAAAGCTTATCTTGCAGCATCACATTCTTGGCTGATTTAGGCGAAGGTGGCACTGTCTTGTTCATCACGACATCAAATTCCACAACACGCATGGCCAAAGAACGATCCTCTATCTTGCCAAAAGACACGCCTGGATTTCTCTGCGACGGCTTTGCGTTCTCACTTGGCTGACGCTGGTGTCACCCATAGGTGACTGACATATCGTTTATAAACTGTTGAGCTTTCGCACGGATCGTTGGTGGCCACCAGTTTTCCCGTGAGCTGTCTAAAAGGAAAAGGATGGGTTTTTAAGTAAAAGGCTTCGAAAACATACGCCGGAGGTCCACGAGGAAATAGCGGAACAATGATTGGAGGACGATTGAACTCTTTTGACTTGGTTTGACTATACTCTTCGTGCTTTAGCTGCGTTTTGAAAATGCTAGAGCTTTCTCCGGATTTGGCAGCGGCACTTCGTACAGTGGACATTCTTGACCAACTAGGAATACTTAAAGACATTCACAGATGAACAAGTCTAAAATCAGACACGCAAATTATTGAGTTACACAGGAATAAAAGTTAGGAAAAGTAAGAAACCAAGTCGGTTGAAAATAAGCAGAAAACCAATCGAACGAATGGAGTGCTGATATACTGGTACCCTGCACATATTTTCCACGGCTTGCAAGCATTGACCAGGTTTTAGATTACCCAGGAACGGAGAAGTATGCGCAAAAGCTGTTTTGCCAAATTTCATTTGCATTCTAAATAATCAGACAGTAAGATCAAGCTTCATAAAACAAAATAGACAAAAGTCACAAGACTGAGGAAACAGAAAGAATAACCCACAAGAGCGCGAACAACATCAAGAAGCTTCGAGAGAAGTCATCTTGCACTTCAGCTAGTTGATCACATCTTTAGTCAGGTGCTTCTTCAACATCTAATGGCAGTCCTTGATCTCTTACGACTTATTGAATTTTCTTTCAAGCTTCATCGCGTCATCCCGATGCTTATCGTGAAAAGAAGTTATGTAAGATACGCAGATGAGAAAGTAATTAGCTTACCTATTTCGGACACGTGACAACTTTATAGGTGGCACAAGAACCAACAGCACCAGCGAAAGCAGCGACATCAACCAACATCAGATTTTTGCGCAAGGAATCCGCCATTTCTGTGATCGAGCAACACGAAAACTAAAAATTGGACGGTAACAGAATGATAAATAATAAATAATACGAGAGAGTCCATACACGAGATAGCCACACTAGGGTTGTCGAGCGCTCGACTCGAAACTCGAAAATCGAAATGATCGAGTCGAGCGCTCGACTCGAAATTCGAAAAAAGAAAGCCTTAGCAAAGCCTTAACTTGAAGAAAGCCTTAAAAAAGGATTAACTTGGGCCTTGACGAAGAAACGTGCGTCTTTCATGCAGTTCTAAAATAAGCAAATTTACAGGGTGTTTCAAGAAATTCGCACACTTTTAAACGGCCATAACTTTTTTTCTAGGGCGATTTTTCAAATTCTGTAAACGCAGATCGACTCAGTTTTTGATGACAATTTTTTTGGTATATAATGTGAAAAACACGATTTTCGCTTGGTCCCCCCTGTGGTTTGGGCACTGGTCATCCCGATGCATCCCATGACCAGGACTGAAACCACAGGGAGCACCAAGCGAAAATCGTGTTTTTCATTATATACCAAAAATTGTCATCAAACTGAGTCGATCTGCGTTTACAGAATTTTAAAAATCGCCCTAGAAAAAACGTTATGGCCGTTTAAAAGTGTGCGAATTTCTTGAAACACCCTGTACAATCACATGCTTTTTGAGTGCTGCATATTCTAAACCAAAACTCGAAAACTTTTTCGAGCGCTCGAAAATCGAAACCTAAACTCGAACACTCGAAACTCGAAATGACAACTCGAAACACGATAATTTTCGAGTTTTCGAGTTTTTTTCGAGTTCAACTCGACAACCCTAAGCCACACATAAACTCGATTACAATTTAAATAATTTCAAATTCGATTTCGACTTCGATTTCCATTTTGAAAACACTGCACCGATGCTATTAAGCGGTGATAGTGTTTTTCATTACTTATCACAAGACAGTACTCGACAAATTTGCATTTCAAAATAATTCCTTTTTTAATTGACCTGGTACCCGCCTTTCAAAATATTCCTATCGGCGGCAAAAAGGACGCGACTAACTCTATGCAAAGTGGCTACAAGGAAATGTGCCGAAGAACAAAAGAACCAAGTATCGTTTGGCGGATGAAAGAATTCACAACATCGTGGAGAACGCCGAGGCCAGAAGCTCAGTGGAATATTTAAAAGGAATTGCAATGAATTTTATGATGGGAGAGTAGTTCACTTCATGTTGTTGTTAAACATACAATACTCTTTTATTGATTTTCCAAATTTACTCTGAATAAACAACTCCTTGAATATTTGTGTGTCTTTTTAAAAAATAATGATGGGGTTGAATCGGTCGGGGGTGAATTGGCCCTGGGGGTGAATCGGTGGAGGGTGAATTGTCGCGCACCCGGCGAGCATGCCCCTTCAAATTTTAATTTCTCGAAGTCCAGAAAAATTATTTCACCATCGTTTTAAACATTTTTATTGTAAATTACCAAATGAACTTTTTTTCTGACTCAGCAAAAACACGCAGTCTTCCTAAGTCAGATTTCGCCCCGTCGATAACTGTACAATAATAGCTGTAGAATATCTCGTGTAGTATACGAGAAATTCTACAGTTAACGAGGGGTCAAAATCCGGCTCAGTATAATTGGATGTTTTCGCCGAGTCAGAAAAAAAGCCCATGGGACAGAAAGTACCACAAAAAAAATTTTCGCCAAAAGTCAGCAAAAACCTTTTTTTTGGAGGCGTTTGAATATGCAAAATTTTTTATGTTTTTTCTGAATCTAAATGTTCTTTCCAAATTTAGAAATTTCATCTAAGGAAAAAATATTAAAAAAGGTATTTAAAATCGTCAGAAATTCTCGCCCACCCTGTAAAAACCTACTCACCTCTATTAATATTCTCCACCATGCTGCTTGAATGAAACATCCCGGTCAGAGTCATCATAGTATTAGCAGCAGTTGCGGCAGCCATGGGTGTGCCGTTAGCGGTAATAAAGCCGGCCACGTTGGTGCTACTCGCACTACTGTAATTGCTGGGACTACTGCAGCATACATTCACATTGGAGGAGGACAGACGGCCCAAGGTAGCTGAGGAGAAACCTTCATCCGTCGCAATGGTGGACTCTTTGGTGCTTGCGATAGTAACCAACTTGGTGTATTTAGGGGTGTGACTGGCGATAGTGGTGGTGATTCCAGCAGCTACAAGGCGTTTTCCTAGCAAGCGACGACACTCAGTCACTTTGATTTTGCGCTAAAATATGTACTAGAATTTTCTTGTGCGTAGAAAAACTTTGATTGAAAAAAAATTTAGGAATTGAAATTGTGTATCAAAATTTAAAAAATTTGCTGGCCTACTTAAATTTTAAATTTGCTGGCCTACAAAAGTGTGACTATGACATTTACGCGATTTCGTAAGCAGCACTGGCGGCAACCAGACATTGTCGACTATTGATCGAATTTGTCGCGCGACATTGTCGACTATTTTAATGGATGTAACTAAATTGTTGCCCATAAAGTCTGAATTCTTGCCCTTTTTTAATTATTTCTTGCCCCTTTTTCAAATTTCAAATAAAAAACTGAAATCTTGCCCTGTTTTTGGACAATATTTAAAAATGCCCAGTTTTTTTGATTTCAGTCAAAAAAGCGAACATCTGCCCAGTTTTTGTGAAAATCCGCTAGATTCAAAGCTATGTCGGCACATTTTGGCGACTGTATGATAGAACATATATTTGCAGCTGTTTCAGCTTGAAGAAATACGCTTCATCTAATTCATGATAAAAATATAACAGGGTATATCAGGGTATATAACAGGATATAAATATAACAGCGTATATGGGCACATTTTCCCTAAACTAAGCACTTTGTCACAAAAACTAAGGACTTTTTCACACAACTGGGCACATTTTCGAAAAACTCGGCACATTTTCACAAAAACTGGGCACTTTTTCACATTTTCTGGGCACTTTTTCCCCGAAACTGGGCATTTTTCAAGGGTGCACCAAAACCTTACAATTTCAATCTGCCGTTTCAACTCGTTGTTCTCCTTGATCAATTGCTGATAACGCAGCTGGTCCGACTTGAATATGTTAGAGCGCTGGTTGTCGTTGAAGCTAGAAGTGTGGGCAGTGTCGTCTGAGGAGTGGGGAGTGTTATAGATGTAGATAATTTTAGGAAGGAACATAAGACCGAGACCAATATAAGTGCAGAGTAAAACTAAAAAAGGTACATCTTTTTATTGAAAAAAGAAATTATAAAAAAAATCCAGTTACCAGTTGCAGATACAAATCCAAAGAAGGCATTTGCCTGGTGGCGTAAGAAAAAAGTGACGATTGGACCGATGATAAGGGAGAGCACAGACACATTACAGATGGTCAAGTGCACAAATCTGGAGTCATTCACATAGCGCAGCTTGAGGTGTCTCGATTCATAGGCCAGGAACAGGCCGAAAACCAGCAAAAGACCTTTGTAGCCAAGTACTAACACTGCAAAAATAATTTTTTATTGAAAAAAGTATTGGCCCTATACGACAATAGGACATTTTTTGCCTTGGTCCCTCCTGTTGTTTTTTTGCACTTTTTTTTTCAAATTTTGTGTACTAACTTGCTGCAATGTTTTACTGAAAATTCATTTTAGAATAATGGTCTCTCTCGCAAATTGAAGGGCACATTCATATGTTCGGGGCACATATGAAGCATAAGATCAAAAGATTTTATGGGACAAGTGATGCTTTGCTGGGATCATACATTGTGGAATCAATTTTTCGTCAAAATTCTCGGGCTGGGAACTGGAACTATTTGGAAAAGCTCGTTGATCAAATTATGAAAATTTATGCATGAAAATTTATAGAAAATTTGAAAAAAGTGCAAAAAACAACAGGGGGACTAAGGCAAAAAACTGTCCTATTGTCGTATAGGGCCAAAGTAGTAGTAGTTGTTTTAGGATCAACTGACCTATCCAAACCTCTTGCCTAGAACTTTGACAAAGCTCTAGAATAGGTAAGAGCATGACGTCTTCATCTGTCCCGGCTGGTGGTTCCTAATCGAAAAATTGTTAGAAAGAAGAAAATTACTAAGTTTCAAGCAGCCTTCCCAATGTGCCAGTGCCAGCAGTATCGGAGTGGCACTCATGCTGTTCCTTCGGCTGGCATTAACATTTGTCCAGAATAAGCCAGACTGCTGGCACTGACAATGGAACCTATCAAACTGTACGAATCGGTTCGAAACTCTTTGTAGAGCCTGGTTGATTTAAGGATAAAAGTGATTTCTACCGTCAAAAGGTTCGACAATCCCGCCAAATTTGAAAATTTTGGCCGCTATTCCATTGTACCCCTCCCAAAAACCAACTTTTTTTAGGAGTGTCTAAAAACTATTTTGATGCAATGATTGTGCGCTAAAAGAACCAGCAAAGTAATTTTGATAGAAACAAAGGGCTACATTGGGAGGGGAAGGGAATATCACAGGGGCCACTTTTTTGGCTGTTTCTACCATGTTTTTCGACATGGGCCGTGGCAAAAAGAGACTCTTAATGCATTTTTGATCAAGAGTCTTGCTCGGAATTATGTCTAAGGTAAGTGAGTGCCCCCAAGCCCCCGAAAGTTTTGTAAATTTGCATAAAAATGCAAAATCGAATGCCTGCAATAAAACAATGCCGAACCTGTAAATGAAAAGTCTGCTCTGTCCTGTGCAGAGGATCTATGGCCAACCAGAAGGCGATAATCACAAAGTCTACTAGAAACAATGACCCGACCACTGAGTAGAACTTTTCGGCTGGGATTGGCTGCAACGGTGAATTCAGTCAAAATATTTCGATTCAAAAAATTTTGATTTTTTTGGCACCTGATCCAGTCTGCATGGTCGTTTAGCTATGAGTGTGCCATAGGCATGTGTGGAAATCTTTCTTAGAGCTGCAGCCACCAAAGCTTGTCTGCCCACCATTGCAGCGATTAGCATGCGGATGCTTTCCCAGGGCGAACCATCTTCCTGTAATGAGATGTGATATATCTACCGTATTTCCTATAATTTCTTCCCTCCTCTAATTTCTCGCCTCCCTCTTATTAACACCCCCTTCTAGAGGAGGGTTGAAAAATTACTCGCCTCCCTCTAATTCCCCCTTTTTTTTAATTACTGTTTCTTAACTTTTTGTACAGTCAGCAAGCTAAGAAAACAAAGAGTTCTGCGATTTCGAGAACAGAATTAATTGCTTCAAATTTGATTAATCCCAAGGGAATCTTTGCCGACAGGAAAATTCAACAATAATAAAACATTGTGTGTTATGCCCTAATAGCAAGCCCTGAGCAAATGCTCATGTGGCCCGGTTTATAAACGCTTGGAATACTTGACGGCTTTATGGCTTGAGTATGTTGTTTTGACTGCAATTCATCGCAGGTGCTTATTTCTCGAAGACCTACTACTGCACACCAGTGTTGTCCAATCAGCCGGCGTTCTCAACCGGTTGGTTCGCCGGTGGGCCATCGGTTGAACACCTTTATCAACCGGTTGATGGTTGATGTTGCGGTTGACAAAATCCAAGCGTGGACAGGACTGCTGCACACACTGCAGTTCCCGAAGATGTAGATGGATTAGCGAAAGTCGCATTCAGCAGGCTGGCCGAAACCAAAACTTTCAGAACTGAAGATTCTGGCTGACTAGCAGAAAGTAGATGACTTGGAAATTGCTACTGGTTGCTGCCTGCTGCTATTCATCATCTAGACTGATTTCCACTCCCGCTTCTGCATTGGTTGTTTGGGGTAGTAATCCTAGAGCTATCCTATTAGCGATCGTTGGAGTTGTTGCAATTCTATAGGGTTGAGCACAGGCACCGTGCTGCTGCTAAGGAGGTGACGCTTGTAAAGGTAAACAAGGCAAAAAAAGCTATTCCTGTACTAAGAAGGAGAAAGCCACATGGCTGATAATTTTGCTCTTGATAGTTCTGCCTAGTACCAAAATGTGAAAAAATTCGTAGCGCCTTTGGCGCTGTATAGTCGAATAATTACTCCCCCCTCCGGAGGAGGGTTGAAAAATTACTACCCCGGAAGAGTAATTAAAGGAAATACGGTATCTGCAATCGAGCGAATTTCTGAATATATGCAAGACTAACTCATCCTGGTTAAACTTATAGAATCCTTGGATTTTATGGGTAGCAATAAAAAATAGTTTTGCTAAATTACCTCTTCCTTGTTGATAGCAGCCAATTCCTGGTTTTCTGTAGCACCCAGACGATGCACAATCCACACTTTAGCAAAAAGGGAACCGTAGGCGAAGGTGAAGCCAACCATTAGTAGCGATACACGTGTCTAAAAAATGGGTAAAAAACACCAATACACAAATGACTTAATAATAGAAACCAGTGGTTTCAAGCCACACCCAAATCGATTCTAGAATCTACCTGCCGGGACACGGACAAAGTTACCGTATTCTCTCTCGTAGAAGCCTCCCCCCACCCTGATTCAATATCTTGTTTTTGGCATTGTGTTTTTAACCTGTTTTTTGAGAACTTCCCTCAGGCGAATTACCACCCATCCGGCTCCAAAATGAGTGATAACTTGCCTGTGAGAAGTTCTCAAACAAAATAGGTTAAAACACAATGCCAGAAACACGACTTAGAATTAGAGGGAGTTGTATTAAAATGGATTGGTGGATTTGTTCGCGGGTTCTTATACACTGTACATAATATTTTCGTATGGGTTTCAAAATTCTTATTTATTTAACTCCATCGTAATTTTACTAACTGATGCGTTTCACTATTGAAATTTTATGACAAAAATTAGCAATATTGTCTGATAGGTTGCAAAGTTACAATTCCCTCCGTAAATTTTGGGTTGGAAACCCATAAAACAATTTCGCTCCTATTTTTTTAATAAAATTTTTAATAGTGAAACCCTCCAGTTAGTAAAATAACGAGAGAAAGCGCTGCAGCAATGCCACAGTTGTTGGGTGTTGATAGTACGTTGTGAGCGCACATTGAAAGATTTAGAAAGCTTATTAAATATGTAGTTGAATTAATTATTTAAATGCGGTCGTATACCTCCATTATCTTGTTTAGTTCTGAGCATGGTCTCGCAAAGCCCTCAACATAGGTTACTTTGATATAGGTTACTTCACCCTGACAGTTTCGCTGGCGCCGATAATAAACGATGAACACGCTGCAAGCTTCGCCGGTACCAATCATAAGAAAAGAATACACTGCCATTTTTTCTGTCGCCGACAATAAGACACAATGCCAGCTTAGCTTGGCTACTTTACCTGACCACTTATTTATCCTACCCAACCACCTACCATACCTACCTTATCTACACTACCTACCCACCTACCCCTCCACCTTACACTTACATCCACCCTATCTACTTCATTTGGGTACCCTTCAGGTAGTTTGGGCATTTTCCAGGTGGTTTGGGTATCATACAGGTGGTTCGAGTACTATCCAGGTCGTTTGGGTACACTCCAAGTGGTTCGGGTACCATCCCGGTGGTTAGGTTATTATCCAGGTGGTACGGGTACCATCCAGGTGGTTTGGGTAACATCTAGGTCTACCTACTAATTGTAAATAAAAAAGTGTATGCTACCACCAGAATTTGAACCTTTGACCTTAAATTGGCCTGCATAGTTAACAGTTGACTATACTTGAAATCCTATTTTTCGGTCAACTTCAACCGACCACTGCTGGCCCAGGGGTTATCCAATCCGAGATCTGTAAAGCTTGTGCATAACTTCAGAGCTTCCACTTCAAAACGAGTATGAACTTCATAAATTAAATGTTACAACAAAAGACTTTTCTTTGCGGACAAACTTTATAATCAAAACAGTTAATTGTATGTTGTGACGACACACAGACAATAGCGCTTCAGTATAGTGTGGTGACGAAGGTATATAAAAAGTTTGAAACCCATACGAAAATATTATGTGTAGTGTATAACTACCACAAACCCATGGACCAAACGAATAAGTATGTAATAATAACACCAGGATTCTTTGTTCTGATTGGTAATTATCGAAATTTGAAACTTGCTCAATTTATCTATTATGTTATTCATTTTTAAATAAAATTTAAATTGCGAAACCTATCAAAGGATCGTGGTGTGATTTTTGTAATAATAAATATTTTCACACCTATCAGAAAATCATTGTGTACAGGTAAAACTTTTCCGGCAATCTGATATGAACTTTTGGCGCTACTATGATATACCTCCCTCCCCCAAAATCTGCTTTTTTGAAGGGTTCCGAGCTATATCATAGTAGCGTCAAACTTTTTTACTAAATTTTTGTGTCTCCTATACGTGACAGCTTCTGTGACATTACTAACACAAATAAATAATTTGGCAAATGTTTCTGAGTAGGTGTACCAGGTGTAGGCGTACCATAATTGCTATAAACAAAACTAACATGACAAAGAAAGGCAAAAGAGTCTTCAGCGAAGGCAAGACCTCCATCGGCGGGTAGACCCATGAGCAACAAGCTGAATAAGCATAAAGCACAACCCACAATCAACAGGTTGTTGCACTGAGGCTGGGACTGAGCTATTATCCTGTAAAAATAAATATGGGTTCAACGTGGATTTATTTGGTTGTCAGAAAAGAACTCTATGCCGACTACAAAAAAAAGTACATGTAACCAATGATTTAGTGATGGGATTCAAAAATACTGACTAAACACTTCAGCACCCATCAGGAAAACATCCCTTAACTCGATTTTCGGCTTACTGTGACAGAGTCCCTGTTGTCCCAAAAGTCTTGTTAAATTTTATTTATAAAAATTTAAAAAAATCATTGGCAGGTTTCACATATGAAATTTTTCTTCTGAAAAAGTCAATTTTGAAACTCATCGAAATTTTTTCATGTTTTTTTTATAAATTAGAAATCAGAGAGTGCCAGTCGCTTCAAGGTCAATGCTGTACTTTGCGGACAACCTGGTAAGAATACCGCTAAAGGTAAAAGATAACTGCCTAGAAATTTTTTTGGATCAAAACTTTCCGGAAAAAAACAAAATTGATTGATTGATTAATTCAGGGCATTTTAGATACGGTTTTTTATTCTTTCTTGCAATAAAAAATTGCGAAATCAACTTTAAATTTTCCTGGTTTTTAGGGTTTGATAAATATCCACCGTAGCTGCCTTTTAGAGGAAGCGCGGTGTTTTTTAAAATGGCTCACCTTCTATAAGAATATTTTTGATTGAATATAAAAAGGCCAAGTGCCGCTGACAAGCCCAGCATCATAGCAAATAAAACGGATGAATATAACTGAAAACGCAAGAGTTATGCTTCAAATTCTAAAACTACTTATACCTACATACCATTAAATTGACAGTGACGAACAAATGCCTTATAATAGTGGAATCTGGAGGGGGACCTCGGCCTCCGGCAAACTTCTCATTTCCCGTCCACTCTAAAGTTTGGCTGGTGGTGTCGTAGAACCCAGTAATCACATATTTGCCTTCTGAAATTTCTAATTGCTCGCGAAAATACCAAAAAAAATCTATCGCTACTTTGCATTTGCTCAATTTGAGTTCTGGCTATCCTGTCGCCTGAGTCTGAGAACATCACTTGGCCCTAAATTTAGGTAAATATAGCAGGTCTCTTAGACGTCGTTTTTGAAAAGATTTACCCCAAATATTTTTTTATCTGTCAGGTTTTATGTCACAATATTTTTTTGTTTCAGTGACTTTTTTCCTTCAAGAATAGTCAAAATTTTAAAATGTCTTTTCTCTGAAAAAAAATCTAAGATCCCTGAATTATAGCCATTTCAGTGTATAAACAAGTTAATACCGAGACGCCCTTGAACTGAGTGTTTTTGACGCACTCAAACATCTGGTCAGCCATGACTGCATTGCTGTAGGAGAAATCCTCCAGGAACATTCCGTAAGGCAAGGAATTCTTTGTGCAATTTAAAGCTAGTGCTAAGGCCCTAGATCAAAAATAGTTTGCAGGCAAAGAGGGTTGAAATGAAGCTTACCAAACAGCATCGTAAGCCAGAGGAGCTTCTAAATTGAGAAAAATTTAGAATTTGACAATTTAAAACTAAGATGGCTGCAACATCATTTTTGATAAGAAAATAACAGACCAGGAAATCCACCCGTGTTTGCTGGATCAGTGCTAATCATGCCCTCCAGTCGACGCTGGAACTGCCTACCAGTCATTCCGGAAATGGCAGGCATTTTGTCCCTGCTGAGCATGATACTCTCTGTGGTGAAGTGATACTCCGCTGCTTCCTCCATCTATAAATATTTATAAAACTTGGGTTAATTACTTAGATATCCCTAATACACGGGGTTTCAGAAAAAATTTGGGGGCATCGATTGTAGCTATTGAAAAATCACTAGTTTGATCTTTGTTTCGCGCATCCAGCTGCTGCAATAGTCCTTCATTCACCCCTAATCTCTATATAGTATTTGGGTCGGGTGGGTCACACTTTTTATGAATTATCAAAAACAACTTTTTTATTTTGAGCCACTTTTATAGAGAAAGTCGGTGTTGATGTTTCATGATGGTGAAAACTAGAGAATCTCAGCTACAAAATAAGCTATTAACCAATACGGTTAGAAAAGTGTAAGGGGTCGAACTGGCCCGGACAAGCTCTCAACTCAGTGGTTTTTTAGGTGGACTTTTTCTTGAATTTTTAATTTCAGACCCAATTTTGAGCCACTTTTATAGAGAAAGTCGGTGTTGATGTTTTATAATGGTGAAAACTAGAGAATCTCAGCTACAAAATCTCTATATAGTATTTGGGACGGGTCGGTGGGTAACGCATTTGAGTACATGTTTGGTCACAAAGGAAAACTTTTTTTAGTGTAATATTTTTATTTGCATGTTTATACTCATTCGTAAGCATGGCGGGGGACATTCCGCAATCAGATTTGAAGATTGCTGTGAAAAAAATTGAGATTTTGCCCTTTCAACGTGAAAAGTGGATTGATATTTGAATTTCAAAATACGATATAGGCGCCGATAGGCGCCTGCTGACCCTTGTAGGCAATGTTTTTCTCATACGCCTTAGAAAGTTTGAAACTTATTAAAAAATTTATCAAGTCTACGGCGCTGTCATGCGAAAGTCTTTCAATAAAAAAATTCGTGGTTTGACTTTTTGGTGGTTTTCAAACTATTTTATTCATTAATGTAAAATTACTTGATGGGTCTCAGAAATCATATACCGCAATAGGGTTGGCAAGGTTAGTGCTAAAACGACTTGCAGACTAGTTGCTGGGCTTGTGAGCACTTTTTCAACAAGCTGTAAAATCTTCATTTTCGGCATTTCAGAAACTGTTTTGTAGATTTTGCCGTGCTGCGTATAAAAGTTCAAAAATACTGAAATGCTAAAATGGAGCATCAGAGTCCGTTGAAAAAGTGCTGTGAAACCCACCAACTAGTCGGCAAGTCATTTTAACACTACCCTTGCCGGAAGAAATTAATTTAGATCTTCAAAATAATCTACAATTTTGTTGCGTTTATTTATTTTTTGCACTGAAAAGGTCTGGTTTGTACTAAGCTTTTTTGCACCAAAAAAGAACCAATTCGTACTAAAAAAAATCTTTTTGCACCCGTGAACATCCATGTCGAAATTGATTTAATCACTCAACCTTTTAAACCTTTTTGAAGAACTGTTGGTATCAAAGTGACCGCTACAATCTTACGATTATATTGAGCAAAAAAATTTTAAGAAAAGAAAGTAAAAACTCTGAAAATTTAAATAAATTACGATTTTTTCGGCACTCGTGTTTCACTTAGGTCTGGGTTAGGCCTAGGGTTATCGGGGGTATGTGCGGAAGAATTGGGTTACCGTATTTCCTCTAATTACCACCCTACCCCCTCTAATAAGCCCCCTTCCCTCGACTTTGAGGGTCTGTATTTCAGAGCAGGAAATTTTTTTCGAGCAAGTTTTTTTGCGTTTTCTTACTTCCCGCGAGCTCTGCCGATTCTGCTTTTTCGATTTTGGATTTACATTCGAAAATTTCAAAATGACTGTGATAAGCGCCCTTCACCCCTTACCCAACCCCTACAGGTGATTGAAAAATAAGCGCCCCGGTGCGGCAATTACAGGAAATACGGTAACTACCCCCATCCCCCTAGAAAAAGTTGAAGTTGCTGCTCCGACCCTATGTAGTTACAGCCACATGATGCAGCTACTATTGTATACAAGCCCTACTTACCTGTTTCCTAGTGCAATTTATGCCTTCTCCTTTTAAAGGTATGTACCACGTATCTGCATACCTAAAACAAAATCAAAGTGTTTTGTGACGCAATATAACCCCACCATCCAATCATAAACCAGACATATCTTCGCCCATACAGTCCATGATGATATGCCTGATATTTAAAAAAAACGTTCATTTGTCTTCAAACCTTCAATAAAATAATTTACTTGGCAAAGCACCCTTCTAGCTTCAGTTACATAAAACAGGCCCACAATAATTCTCGCATCTTGTCTCACAAGAGTCTGAAATTTTTTTATGAAAATCCAGAGCACTTGAACCTGAGCACTTGGGGTCAAAAATCACCTTGGGGTACCAAGGCAATTTTTTTTTAATTTTTGACTGCACTATTTTTTCATCTAAACATTTTTCAAACATGTTTATACAAAAACATTATCGGTATGAAAAATTGTTGAAAAAAATTTGCCTTGGTCCACCAAGCTGATTTGACTGGGGGATTCAATTAAATGGAGGGGGGGGGGCGACTCAGGTTCAATTTAGCCGAAAATCCTAAAGTTAAATTTAGCCAACCTTGACTGCATCGGTTGGATCGCCGTAAAAACTCTGTCTCTCGACTCGAATGCCCCGTTCCCGGCACTGCTCCTCTAAATCTTTGGCTGTGGATGTGAAAACCTCCTCCACTGACTGCAGTATAGTGATCTTTTTCCACTTGAACTTGGCGAATAAGTGGGCTCTGAAAATCATACAATTTCAGACCTCCATGTAACGACACCCACACATGTGCAGGGGCCGTCATTTTGTCCGGGTTAGGCTAAAATATATATTTTGGCGAATATACAGCCATGGTCACCACACAGAAGTCTGAGTGTAATTGCGCAATCCCAATAGATGCAACAAGTTGGGAGTCCGATTCTAATTTTTTATTTTTCCGTCCCACTACTAAAGAATATTGAGAAGGGGGAAGGGAATAAGCAGGGTTGCTATATTTACCGGTAAATTGAAAATCGGTAAATAAACCGGTAAATTTACTGGTAAATTAGCTTTAATTAATCGAAGACCGGTAAATTAAGATTATCGATAACTGTGGAGTTTCTCATACGATATACGAGAAATTCTACAGTTATCGACGTACATTTATCCAACTCAATCGGTTTTTCTTCGTCGTTAACTGTACCTTGATAACTGTAGAATTGCTGATATGCAGGGTGGTCCAAAAATTTCTGACACTTTTAAACAGCCATAACTTTTTTTATAGGCCGAATCCGAAATTCTTTTAATGCAGATCCACTCAGTTTGATCTCCGATTCTGTTTGGTACAGGGTTTCCCAAAAAACCTGCAATTTTTGTTTTAGGCAAATCTTGCATGAATTTTATTTTGACAAGTGTTTAAAAGTGACAATTGTCACTCTAAAATGTCACTTTTGACCGTTTTTCGCTTTTTTACTGTTTGTTTGTGGGTTGTTTGCTCGTTGATTGTTGTTATTCGTGCTTTTTAGGTAATGCCTGTTATCAAAAAGCAAAATCTTCGTGCTACCTTCGTTCATCTGCGCCAAAGGGGAGCCTCTATCAGTGGGATTGCAAATGCATTTGGGGTCAGCTACCACACAGTCAATAATCAGTTATACTTTGTTGTTGAATTGTCAGTCGTTGTTGGGATAAAGCAGAATAAATGTAGTGCATGTGTCTGAATTGTCAATTAAATAAAGGTTGTTACTCTTTTCGGCACAGAAAAAACACTTTTCTTGCCAGAAAACCCACTTTTCCTGCCAGAAATTTGACTCTGCCAGAAAACCCTCTTTTCCTGCCAGAAAACCCTCTTTTCCTGCCAGAAAACTCTCTTTTCCTGCCAGAAAAGCCTCTCGTCCAATGCAGGAATTGATGAAATGCTCCAAGCCTGTCCAGATTGCCGCTGTTTTCCCCCCAATTCTCCTCCCAATGCTGACAAAGCGTTCGGCGTCCAATACAAAACTCCTCCGTTTAGTGGGCTCGAGCTAGCATGCGCACATCATCCTGAATTTCTATAATTGCGCAAAATTGGAGATAAACAGTGTCTGCAAATAGTTTCACATGTCGCTTGTGTTTGCCAATCGAGAGTCATCTTGCCTTATCTGAAACGTTAATATCGATAAGAAGCAGGTACACACGGCAAAAAAAAAAGCAAAAATTAAACAGCAAGAGGGAGATTCAAGCAGAGAATGCAGAAAAGAGAGTTTTCTGGCAGGAAAAGAGGGTTTTCTGGCAGGAAAAGAGCTTTTCTGGCAGGAAAAGAGGGGTCCGTACCGTTTCCCCGAAAAGGCCGTTTCCCCGAAAGGCCGTTTCCCCGAAAGGTCGTTTCCCCGAAAAGGCCGTTTCCCCGAAAAGAAACAAATTTCATATTCAGGTAGATTTTTGGATGACGGAGCATAAATTTAAATTGAAACTTTTTTATTGGAGTATAGAACATAAACAAACTAACGATGAACAGTTAACGAGGAACAAAAATTAAAGAAACAGCAGTAAACGAATAACAGTTATTTCAGCATATTAATCTTCCATCACATAGTTGTTGGCAATCCCTTTGAGGTATTCTTCGGTGTTTCTGATGGCATAGGACTGAACGATTCTCAAAATGCGAGCGTCAGCTTCTTTGTAGACGGTGCGCTTTCCTTTTGCTTGCTTGCCTAATTGCCACTCTAGAAAGAGTTGGTCCCTACCCTGCTGCACCGTTTTGAGACCATTGATGAAATTCTAGAGACCGGGATGGCACACGTTGAGTTCTGATTGGATTCGATGATTGGCAGCCTCTGCATAGTTGTTTGTGCGATGATCCGGTTGGATAACATCTATCGCCATTTCGGGATTAGGCTCGGCTTACTCTGCATCTGCTTGCTCAGGATCGATAGGCGAGGCCAGCAGCTTTTGTTCCCCATCACTTTCTGAATAGTATACATCATTCACTTCCGCCAGCACTTCTCGGATCATTGCAATAGCTTTTTGAACTGAAAATTCAAAATAGACAAAATCAAAACATTTGACACTGTTAAAGCCCATCAAAATGAGTGCGCAAAACATTCTACAAAGAAAAAGGTAAAGAGTTCAATACTACACAGCTCACAGCGTGTCAATTGATTGGCTGACACGCTGTGAGCTGACAACTAACAGTAAATTAAAATGACAGACAAGAAAAACAATTGACAGCCACAAAAATAAAAAATTTTATTTAAAAAGGCACCAATATGATTATTTATTTTTTTCGGGAAACGTCCTTTGGGAAACGGCCTTTGAAACGGCCTTTTCGGAAACGACCTTTCGGGAAACGTCCTTTCGGGAAACGTCCTTTCGGGAAACGTCCTTTCGGAAACGTCCTTTCGGAAACGGCCTTTTCGGGAAACGACCTTTCGGGGAAACGTCCTTTCGGGAAACGTCCTTTCGGGGAAACGTCCTTTCGGGAAACGTCCTTTTGGGAAACGTCCTTTCGGGAAACGTCCTTTCGGGGAAACGTCCTTTCGGGGAAACGTCCTTTTCGGGGAAACGTCCTTTCGGGAAACGTCCTTTCGGGAAACGTCCTTTCGGGAAACGTCCTTTCGGGGAAACGTCCTTTCGGGAAACGTCCTTTTCGGGAAACGTCCTCTTCGGGGAAACGTCCGTGTCCCGGAAAAGAGAGTTTTCTGGCAGGAAAAGAGGGTTTTCTGGCAGAGTCAAATTTCTGGCAGGAAAAGTGGGTTTTCTGGCAAGAAAAGTGTTTTTTCTGGGTCGAAAAGTATTTCAACCTTAAATAAAACCCAAGGGCTAGGGGCTACCTACACAAATTTTTTAAAATTTTGCAGGTTTTTTTTGAACCACCCTGTATGTAATGTCAAAAACAGGATTTTCGTTTGGTCCCCCCTGTTATTTGGTCCTTGCCCATCCAGAGGCCATCTACAGTCCAGTACACAAACCACAGACAACCACAAATCGTGCTTTTGAAATTATATACCAAACAAAACTGGAGCTCAAACTGAGTTGATCTGCGTTTACAGAATTTCGGAATTCGGCCTATGAAAAAAGTTATGGCTGTTAAAAAGTGTCAGAAATTCTTGGACTACCCTGTATTATACGAAAAAATCTACAGCTATCAAAAATCCTAATTCACCGGTATTGGGTAAATTAAGAAATGCCCGGAGAAATGCCTCTAAATTCACCATCAGTTAACTCTAGAGATGAAATCAATTTAGAAAACGAAAAATGTTAAAAAATTAAAAAAAACTTCGGAGCTTCAAATATTTCTAGATTCCAATTTTGTCCTTTATGGATCCACACTACAATGCAAAAATTTAAAGTTTGCTAATTACCTCGTAGGGTTTTGCATGTTGGCTGAAGGATGTGTTCTAAACAAGGTGGGGAACCTGGCTCTATTGGACAGAGCTGGAGAACTGGCTCCATAGGATAACTAAAATAGTGGATTTTCAAAGCATAAGGTGCAAGATGATCAATTTAAACGAAACCGTACTACAATAAGGTTCCAAACATGGGCAGATTCAGCTACCATAGTTGTCACAGGGCTACAGCCAGACAGCAGCACAAGTTTGACAGGCGGGTTGTAAAGCAGCTCGAACAACTGTTTGGCAGCTAAACCTGGCTGGCACTAAATCGAGAAAAAATAGGTCATGGTATTAGTACAGTCGAACCTGGATATAACGCGACTCGGGACCGGCTTAAGGTCGCGTTACATCGAGAGTCGCGTTATATCAAGGGTCTAGTTAAGTCATTTTTCTTTACTTCTGGCCAAATAAACGCTTTATATCCATGTTCGACTGTAGGATAAAAGTGCATTTTATAACGACTCCTATCAAAAATTATTACAAAACGGGAATTTGATAAAAAAAAGGCTTCATGTCGCTTGCAAAACGTCAAACACTAAATCCGTTTCACTGGGGAGATTATACTCAGGTTAGCGGAAAAGTCTTGCGTCGACCCTAAAGTGACTAGCACTTTGTCATGGGCTGCAAAAATTTGTAGTTATGAATTAAATATTTATCGAAAAAAAATTTATAGGTTTCAAAATTAACTTTTTCAAAGAAAAAATTTGATATGTGAAACCCACCAAAATATTTTCGAGTTTCTTATTAATTAAGCAACCCATCACGGAGTGCTAGTCACTTTAGGCTCGACGCAAGACTTTTCCGCCCTTTTGCAGAAGAGTGGGACTTACCTTTCGTTTCGGAAACAAACTTTCGGGATTTTTTATTGATTTCCTAATCGGACCCGGAATAAATGGGGAGAATAATCAAGTCTGCTGAGATTAAAACAAGCAATAAGCTGACCTTGCTGTTATGGTAGTGTAGTCTCAAAGCATAGTTAGGTAAGACATTTGGATCACTGTTTATGTCTTGGAGAGCCATCTCAACAGCCGGCAGACAGGCTTGTCCTCCTGGCCATCCTCCACTCCCTGCTTCCATCGGGAAAACACCACCAATGTGAAGCTCTTTTTGAGGGAATGTGTTGCCCATCCCGCTGACCACTCTGACCCCCTCCTCATATGCCCTGCTGTTGATTGGCAAGTAGATTATCAGGATTAGCAATAAGAGCAAAGACTGGAGCACTGGAGGTCCACTCATAGATGCTGGCTGCACTTACATTCTTTTACTGACTGTGGAAGTGTTGACTGTACAATGAGCCAGCAAAGTACATCCACCAAATAATAGTCAATTAGATAAGAAACAACTGAAAAAATGACTGTGCGTTGCAGAAAAAAAATTGGGAGCAGTAAGCCATCATGTTTGCGGCTTGAAAAAGTCATACAAAATTTAAGCTAGCAGACCAGTGATTCGTAGCAGATTGTAAAATTTGGGAAACAGTGGAAGAAGGGTGAAAATTTTGCCAGGAGAATCTGGCATAGGTCTTTTGAAACCTTCGTCAGGTATTTGACATGTTCAGAGTTATGCCATCCTCCAGGAGGATTCTCCTGGAGTGGAAGCTGTGCCTCCAGACTCCGCCTCCTCGGAGGGAGGCTGATTTTTAAAATTTTAAGGGAGAGAGGCTAGGAGAGAGGCTGAAAATCTCAAAGGAGGCGGAGGCCACCGTAGTCTCTTTTTAGCCTTCCTTCAGCCTCCTTTATTACTCAAAATGGCGCACTTTCGAAAAATTGTTGTTAAACTTCAGATCAGTGTTGTTCCGGCGCCGGCGCTGCCCCGGCAAAAAACAGCGCCGACCCGGCGCTCGGCGCCGGCGCTGGGGCCAATGAAAAATTTTGCTCGGCGCCGGCGCTAAAATTTTTTGAAATCCCCAATTGACTTCCGAAACATTTTCTACTTTATCTGCAGAAATAAACTCTTATTTTGATGTTGTATTGAAAAAAAAGTGGGGAGTCTGGGTTAAATTTTTGGGCCGAAAAAAGCCAGGTAAGAAGCAAAAAATTGAATTATTTTGGATTAATTATTAATTCAGGAGTTTGCAAAGCTTTCAAAGCTAGCTTTTGTGGTTTTACCAATGCCAGCCACTTCAGAATCAGTTGAAAGATTATTCTCACAGCTTACATTTAATACTAGTGGTCATAAATCCAATTCCTGCGATTCCTGCCCGAATCTCATAAAATCGAAATGTTTGCTAATTTTAATCAAAAATTTATAAACATCTAAATGTACCTTTGAATTTTCTGTAAAAATTATGAAACATTATACTTGTCAATATACCTGTCGATAAAAATACAATTTTTTTAAATATACAGCGAAACCCAAATTTTCATCCCGTCGCCGGCGCTGGCGCCGGCGCTGGGGCAATTTCTTTCAGACGGGAGGCGCCGGCGCTGGTGCCGGAGCCAAAAAATTTTTATGGAGGCGCTCGGCGCCGGCGCTGGGGACTTTTTTGAAAAGAGGTCGGCGCCGGAACAACACTGCTTCAGATAAATCCTCTTTTCTCGCCTAACGCTGTCAACAAGTCTACACAAGTGCAATTCTGTGCCGAAATTGGTGAAGAGGAAGGTGCTACTTTCATTCAATCAAGCATTCATTAATCTCCGTTGGTATTGGTCACTCTTTTTTCGTCGGTTGTTGATGGTTCGCTCGAATAAAGATATTATACATAAAAGGACTATAGTGGGCTGAACTGGGCTGAAGGAGGCTAATGAAGGCTAAAGGAGGTTTTTTGCCTCCTTTTTGGAGGCTAAAAGGTGACTAAAAAGAGGATGTAGACGGATGCCGGAGGCATCATTTTTTTCCGGAGGGAAACCGAGACCTCCAAGGAGACAGGAGGCGGAGGTCGTAGGCTAACTATTTTCGAGGCGGAGGCGGTTTTCGGAGGCTTGTTGTTTGAACATAACTCTGCCTACTGTCAGTATTCAAATTAGTGAAGTTTCCGATGTTCCCACTTGTATTGGGTTGTCTAGAAAGTATTGTATTAATTAATTTGACAGTTTAATGGGTTTCAAAATTGATCAAAAATTAGAACGACCTGACTAACTTGCAGAAAAGAAATTTTTAGATAATTTAAGCAGTTAAATTAGTTAATGGATTTCGCATTCTGATATCCCGGAATTCTAGAACCCATCAAACAATTTTCGATAAATTTTTCATGAATGTAGGTGCCAGACGACGAATCGTTGACGATATAAGACCTCCTAAACAACGCCGAACTTCCAAAAACTTCCGATTTGGGTTGTCGGTGGTATTACTTCGAACGGACGACTAGTTGCTGGGTTTGTGAGCATTTTTTCAAGAGTTTGTAAAATTTTCATTTTTAGCGTTTCAGACATTCTTTTTGAACAGTTTTGTAGATTTGCGGCACTTATGTACCTGGGGGTGGAAATGTTAGAAAAACCTTTTTATCGTTTTTAGCGTATAAAAATTACTTAGGAGACATTTAAACACTATTCACAGTTAACTAAAAAAATAAAACACGCCCCCTCCCCCAGGTACATAAGTACCGACTTGCCTTTCTGTGCAAAATAATTCAAAAAGAATGTCTGAAACTAGTGTTGGATTCGATCGGTTTTTTCTGGATCGGTCGGTTAAAAGAAACCGGTTTATCAAAGCCGGTTTTCGGTTCCGGTTTTTTCAAAAATTTTCGGTCGGTTAACCGAACTGTACCCGGTTTTCGGTTAATTTTTGTCGCAAATAAACCGGTATTTTGCTGAAACCGGTTTTCGGTTTTCCCGGTTTTTTTTGAAACCGGTTTTCGGTTTATTTGCCAAAGAACCTAGTTTTCGGTTAACCGACCGAATCCAACCCTATCTAAAACGCTAAAAATGAAGATTTTACAACCTCTTGAAAAAAAGCTCACAAACCAGAATCTGGTCGTCGGTTCAAAATAAGACTACCCTTGACAATACTACTTCCAAAGCTGACGAAGGGCTGCTTTCGAAAGACCACAGAAATTGTAGTAAAAAGAGCCACATCTATATATTATATATATTTTTTAAACTTGAAATTTCAGTTTAAGCGTCTAAAGATTTGAGGACCACCAAAGTTTGCATATAGGTAGACGAAATAGTAGAAGGTGGTGTATCTGTCAGCGAAAAAGGAGGAAATTGGCACACCAAATCGATTCAATAAAAAATTATTTGAACAAAAGAGAAAAGGAGGAGATGAAGCTATGCTCTCAATTAGGGGCTCTGCGGATTCAAACTTGATTATATGCTTGAAAGAAACTTTAGCTGGGGCAGACATCACTTTCTTGCGACTATTCACACATACTAGTGTATGCATCATGCAGGGTTTCTAATCGGAATAGTGAAGTCTAAAGTCTTAAGTAGACTAGATATTTTAGAAAGATTTAGCTTCCAAAATGTATTTTGATAGACAATTCGGCTTAGAAATTATTGAAAAAAACAATACTGGGTCAAAAAACTAGATAATTTCAGCTAAAATCCGCAGAAACAATTTTGTAACAAAGAGGCCTAAAATGGAGTCCGGTCCTAGCTGAAAAAAGTTATATTTACATTTTAGCGTAGAAAATTCTGCCTTGACCAAAAATCCTGTACGATATCATGGTTTTTCTCATTTTTGAAGTCCTGATCTTAATTCTCAGCCGAAAATCCTACACGGGATCATTCTGGGACCAGTGATGCAACGACACCTAGTTCGTATCGGCACCTACCAGATTCGGACTGGGTGCCGATGAGGAAAATTTTGGAACAAAGATTTTTCACAGTCGGTGCAGGTTCAAACACAGCATTAGTTGGAACGCGAGTCCTCAACTCCAACAAAATATATACAAAAAGGACGTTTTTACAAAGTTTTTGATCATTTTTAGTAAGTTTATGTTTTTTTGGTACTTATTTAGATCAGGCCACACCTCGACATTTTGTGTACATAGTCAAAAACCATTTTGATTACACAGAATTTATTATTTGCAAGTATACAAGGAAGATATTTGTGACCACAGATGATAGAAACAGTCTACACTAGAAAATAATTTCATCCATAAATATTGTTTTATATAAGAGGCAAAATGGCTTCCTGAAGTTCCATATTCCGCTTTGTTTCTTGACTTTAGCCCTTTATTGTACTTTCGCCGAACAGATGCGGTCTCATCAATTTCGACAATTTTACCAGGACCTCCAATGACAATAGGATGCGCGGCAAAATAGCTCTGACAAGCCTAGAAAAACGGATGATTTCATTGACCAGTTAAAAATTACGTACCTGTCGAAAGTAGTTTTTCCAATCTGCAATTGGGGAGCTTGATAATGTAGAACTTTTCTCGTCGTCTTGTATCTGAAACATTAGCTCTTCCACCGAAGTGATAAATAAGAATCGTGTAATCACAATCTTTGCATCCTTGCAAATAATAAATCCTGTGTAATCAAAATTTTTTTGACTATGTACACAAAATGTCGAGGTGTGGCCTAATCTAAATAAGTACCAGTTTATGTTTTTTTTTTTTGTAATGTTGGACCGGGACCGGTTGATGCATAGTTTCGAAGGAATCCAGTTAAGCTTTTAGTATGATTAAAAGATGCGCAAGGAATTTCCAGTATCCTATTTAAGACATCATTTGTTGTGGTGATATGTGTAATTTTGAACTACAGTTTGTCCTGACACGAATTGCGTGTCATTGTCTCGTATATTCGGTTGTTAGGAAGTTAATTAGATAATTGTTGTATTGTTGTATTGTGTTCTGTTATAAAGTTCTGTTGTTTATTCTTGCGCTCATACTTCTTGCCCATCTATTATACAACATCATTGAAAACGAAAAAAAATCAGAATACACCTAAAAATTAAGAAACAGCCAAAAAAGACCAAAAAATTCGCATCCGGTTAACCGGATGTGAATTTAGGGTGTTTTTTAAATGTTTTTTCAACTTTTAGGTGAGTTTCGATTTGCTTTCATTTTTGATGTGTTTAAAATGGGGTAATAAAAATTCCTTTCGCATCTAATGGTACCTATCTAGATACTTTCCAAATTATGCATTAACGGATCCTATCAACCCTACTAAAATTTAACCAAAACTAGGACCAAGATTTTCAAGCAACACTTGAACCCATAGACAGCCGAAAATACTAGTGTCAATATCCACTGCAGAAGGAATATCTCAGAGGATTTTTCCAACAGAGTAAAACATGAGATTCAGTCAAAAAAAGCAAGGCGTTTAGAAACAAGTGAAATGGGTTGCACTGCCAACTTCTTATCGGTGTTTAAAGTACACTAAGCATAAGAAGTAGAGCTGGCTGATGGTAAAAAGACATTATAAATGCATGGAAAATGGTGTTCCCAGTTAAAAAAAATTCTCGCCTGCAAGCTAATAACTCATATTAAATGAAGATATTTTTTATAGCAGATGCGAAGTGAAGCGGGTGATAAAATAGACTGAAATACATCCTTGGGCTGTGTAGAAAGTCCTGCATGAACAAGACTTTATGGCTTGACAGTTTGATGGTTTTCAAAATTTTTGAGAAATTATCCGGTGCATATCCGGTGCAGCCCTGGTGCCTAAGTTTCTGAAAAATCTGGCTCCCAGGCGAAGGTCCTCAAAAAGCGGTACAAGAGTCACTCAAAATTCTAAAAACACCTTGATACCCATATCATTGCTTTTTTTAAACTGACCCATGGACCATGGGTCATTCCTAAAAATTTTGTTGGCTTTCAGAGGCGGGATTTGGGCACCCTCTACTAGAGTACGCGCATAAAAAAATTCATCGAAAAATTCCCAGGTCACAGTCAGGGTCCCTTCCTTGTAAGTTGATTTGATGGGTTCAAGATTCCACATTTTTCTTCTGAAATTTGAATTCTGAAACCACAAAGTTTTCTTAAGGCAAGACCTTCCAGACAACCCAGATCACATTTCTGTAGATGCAGACTGCGCTTCTAGCTAGCCAAAAAAAAAAGATGAATACTAAAAAGATAAGCGAAACTAACCCTTAGCTAAACCACAAAAACAAGACTTAAAAAAAGGCAAAGGAGGGAAAGACTTTAGTGGGTGTTTAAAGGCTTCTAGCAAGGGCAAATCGTCGTTTTTATGCGACAAATTTGGTTTATGTGTGCATCCCTGGGGACAGCACTCGCTTATTTGCCCCTTTAAAAGGCAACCTAAAGCTATCCCCACCATCTTCTCCAACCACAATCAGTGATTGATTACAGTTGGTTCTTGAATTTGCTTGCCCAAAAATGTGGATATGAAAGGGCAGAATAAAGTGGGCTAAAAGTTGTGTTGAAAATACGAGGGAAATGCCTTCCACTGACTGTAAGTGTAAATAAATGTTTTTCGGGAAGAGGTATTCCTTTGGCCATTGAGGCTGGAAATAGCTGTGGGAGTTTAGGAAAGGAGATGGATTAGCCCCTGGAGTTGTGTGAAAAGAAAGCTTGCTTTACATTGCCTGCTTATTGAGTGTTTTTTACACAGCCAGCCAAAAAACTTGCCAATATGAGATATAGAACTCTTTTGAGATTCTCAAACAGCGTAATTTTACCTGCAGTCCCGTCGCTAGAATAACCTTGTTCTCAACGACAAACCCAATGGGAAAAGCTATTTGTTACAAATATAGCGTCTTGCTCAGAATTTAATGCTGATCATGTTTAGACCGATTAATCTTTCGAAAAAAGTTCTTTTTGTGTGAATTTTTTGCATTTTAGGAACTCAGAAAGAGCTACTTTTTCTACAACTTTTTAAAATCTTATTAGGTTAGTTCATAGTTTGTCGAAAAGCTGAGATTCAGGGCTACATGTTAGTATAAAAAATAAAAAGTAACATTAAAACATTTTTGAGAAAAAACAGAATTTTCAAATTTGACGGGATAAATTACTAATTTGACGCGATTTTTGAACTTTTTGACGATAGAAATCACTTTTAGCCAAAGGTTATGACTCTTTTCTGCATTTTCGGGCTAGGGGAAACTTCCAAAAACGAAATTTGCCAAACGTATGTTTTGAAAAAACGAAATTTGCCAAACGTATGTTTTGAAAAAACGAAATTTGCCAAATCGAAATGCGCCAAAACGAAATTTGCCAAAATGAATTTTGCCAAAACGAATTTTGCCAAAACGAATTTTGCCATATCGAAATTTGACGAACGTAGGTTTTGCCTGAAACGAAATTTGCCTACCGTTAAATGGCTACAATATTGTTGACAAATCTTATTTCTTGCATTGGATATATATTTTTAACCATAATCGCAACTCTCAATCCAAATTGCAACTCCTAGGGGCTCATTACGACTGATTTTAACAGATCAGGAATTTGTCATGAAGTTGTTATGAAGAGAATGTCCTTATAATGGACAATGACCAGTACAAGAAATAACCGAAAAGAACCCAAGAAAAAATGCTAGACGAAAAGAATGACGTTCAAGAGATATTGTGAAAATAGTGGTAAAACAATATGTTAGCAATTTAACGGTAGGCAAATTTCGTTTTCGGCAAAACTGCGTTTGGCAGATTTCGATTTGGCGAATTTCGTTTCGCCAAATTTCGTTTCGCCAAATTTCATTTTGGCAAATTTCGTATTTGGCAAATTTCGTTTTTGGCAATTTTCCCCTAGCCCATTTTCGTGCCAAGACAAAAAATTAAAACTACAGTCAAACCTCGGTTATCCGGCACCTGATTTTCAAAAAGGGGTGCCGGATAACCGAGGTTCGCGGGTCTTCATGACGAAATTTAAAAATTTTGGAAAAACGACCGGCAAAAACAGAATCCTTACGATAATTTCGGACTAGACTGGCGAATCACATTTAGCAAAAGACTTAGAAAATTGAGCTAAAGAAAGTTTCGGACCCAAGGCGGGAACGAACTTTTGGGGGTGCCGGATAAACGAGGTTTGACTGTAGGAATTTTCAAAGGGTTATAACGAAAATTTTTTGTCGAAAATTTTTCAAACCAAAAACACCATCGTGTTCAGCGTGAAATTCTGCATGTGAAAACTTTTACATGCAAATTTGGGTATAATTATCGAATCCTTCGTGCCGTAAAAAGCGTCCTAATGGTGTTATTTGAACGAGTTAGCATCTTAAATGTGCTTAAAACATGCTTTTAGGGAGCGAAAAGCCATTTTTTGACAAAAAAAATTTTGACCAAAATTTGACTTTTTGCCTTGGTCCCCCAAGGTAAACCAACCTAAAAGGGTATCCAGATACCTTAAAAAGATTGAATTCGAACATAGTTTTGTTAACTGGGGCCTACCGCATAAAGAAACTCTGGTATGCATGCTTTTTCATGCATTCAGAGTCACTTTCGAGTGATTTGTGTCTGAGGTCTGTGGGTGTGCGCATCTCAACCCCAAGCCACCTAGCCCACTGCACCCCCGAAGTGTGGCCTTGGTGGCGAAGGGGGCGCACTCAGTTACCTTAGAAAAGATTCCAAGCACGATTCTTGATTAAAAATGCATTTAGAGAGTCTTTTTGCTCAGCTCTAGTGCGCGGGAACGGGGTAGAAAACCAAACGGGGTAGAATACCCTTGAAATACACTTTTTAGGGTATCTCGATACTCTTTTAGGTTGGTTTACTTGAGGGACCAAGGAAAAAAGTCGAATTTTGGTCTTTTTTTTTGATCTCTGAGAAATGCACGGTAATTTTTGGAAAAAATGCCCGCTAATTTCGGAAAAATTTCCGCTAATTTTTTTCCAAAAATTAATGGGCATTTTTTTTAGAAATCAGCGGGCACTTTTTAGAGATTAACGCGCAGAATTAAATACCACCCATTTTATATTATATAAAACAAATAAAAATCGTGATGTTAGACACAGACCTTTTTTTCTGAGATTTCAAAATACAAAAAAAAAGAGAAAAAAAATATATGAAATGCAGAATGCAAAAATATATCAGAAGCTTAACGAAATAGCGCAAAAAATAAATAAACCTTTTTACATTTTGAAAAAAAAAGTTGTATTTACCTTGTTGTGCTAAATTTATGCAAAAATAATGGCAACTGAAACACAGGGGATTGTTATGTGAACTTAGAAAATGCAAGACTACTATGAGCAGGTTATTGAATTACTTAGATTGGCTCTTCTCTCTTTTTTTTTAAATTCAATATGCTATGAGCCATATTACATCTTTGAATTTGAGTCAGACAATACATTTGGCTCTCTATACGTACTCCTGGGGGATCGGTCGTAAGAGTACGTAGGGCTTCACCGTATATGAAAAAATATTGGATCGGATATAGGCACTTACCGTATTTTCTCTATTAAATCCCCCGGGGGACTTATTGTTCAACCCCCCTCGGAGGGGGAGTTATTAGAGAGGGGGATTATTTTTCAACAAAAAATATCACTTAAAGTTGTTTCGTCCTAAAAAGAAAAAAATATTTTTTGGTGTCATCTGGTTTTTTTTCTGTCTCATTGATTATTGCTGTCTCGTTTTTTTGCGCCATTTTCAGTGCTACATATTTTTTGGTTTTTAGATGAGCGATCCCGAAGAGCTACAGATCCATGAAGACGAAGGCCGGAATATTAAAAAGAGGCACACCCGAAACAATGAAGCGGCTACGAAAATTGAGGCAGTCAAATGGGCGCAAAAGTATTCAATCCATTCCGCTGCGAAGAAGTTCAACGTCGACCGGAGAAGTGTGCGGGAGTGGAAGCACAAAGAAAACGCGTTGAAGCAGCAAGTGTGAGTTTTCTGCTTCGCTTGGACATGTTTCTATTTATTATTCTAGAAACAACACGGCCAGAGGATCTAAACGCAAGCGTCTTGATGGTGGAGGCCGACAGGTGACGAACCCGGAAATTGATGTGCTGCTGGCCAAGTGGATTCGCGAAAAAAGGGAGAATAAGCAACCAGTATCGAGACGAATAATCAGCAACAAGGCAGGAGAGCTGTTCCGTGGTACAGATATGAAGGTGAGCATTCATGTAGCATGGATAATTTCATTCCAGACTATCTTTCCAGATCTCTATTGGCTGGCTCAATAGTTTTCTTAAGCGCCATAAATTTACTCGCCGTCGTGTAACAACAACTGCTCAGAAAGCTCCGGAGAACTATGCTGAAGCTGTTGCCAAATTTATTGTCCACGTTGAGGAAAGGAAGAAAGCAGTCAACTTTGGTACGATTCTTGCGATGAGACAGCTGTATGGTTTGACTGCCCGGACAATACTTGCATCGAGACAAAAGGAGCCAAGGATGTAGGGTCTTTTCATGTAGGGTTGGCAAGCTTTGATTGAAACTGTGTTTTAGGTTACCGTCGTGACCACTGGACACGAGAAAATGAGAATAACCGTGTGCCTCACTGCTCGATCTGATGGGAAGAAACTTCTGCCATATGTGCTTGTTCATCGGATGCGCCCAGTGCCAAAAATCGTAGAGCAGTTCAAAGGAAAGCTGATTATTAATTATGGGTCATGAATAAACTTAGTGGTAGGGTATGGGATGGCTGCGAAGACGTCAAGACATTAGCCGTGCTAAAGAAAAGGCCCATAGGACGAAATATTACTGAAAAGATGTCAGTTGGTTGATCAGTGGATATGACTTCTTGAGAGATTGGATCGTAAAATTCAAATATCGTTCAAAAGGCGGCCATACAATAACGGTTGACTGAAGAATAACTTCGAGTTCGTAAAATTCAAATATTTCAAAAGGCGGCAATTCCGAATATTTTGCGTAATTTTCGAAGGTAAATTAAATTTGACGTAAAATTTTTCGGAGTTCGAGTTATCTCCGATTTTAAAGGGCGAAATATCGTCGCTAGTATTAGACATCAATACTCAAAAGATAGAGAAAGAGTTCTAGTAGGGGGCCCTAAAAAAATCAGAGCGAATGATAAGACATGTCGTGGGTAACGATTGAAAAGAAAAAAAAAACAAAACGTGACGGACACCAAAAAAATCACTCCATCGTAATACTATGTAGAGATATTGGACATGCTATACTTTTAAACCCTTTAGCCAACCAAGTCCAACTTGTCAAAAAGATTCTGAGGAAAGATTAACTTGTCCAGGAAAAATGGCATCTTTAAATTTGTTCCATATATGGGATAGTGCGCATTAAATTATTTGTATTGAGGGAAAAGAATTATCGCTAACTGGCCGGTGCGCCCGTCTCCGAAAGTGAATATTCTCAACGGGTGAATTGTCAGACAATTGAACTGTCATGAAAGTAAATTGTTAGTATATAAAGCTACGGGCCATAAGCCCCATCAAATTACTACGATGGACCGAAATAAAAATTATTAGGGAAAATTAAAAAACCTTCGACTCTTTTGCTTTGTTGTTATGTTATTACACCAATAAAATTGTTTGTTTATTCTTCTAGGCGAATCAAACATTTGCGCAAAACGATACGTACCCCGAGGAGTGGGCGCTGAATTGGTTTGCTTCGGGACGTGGGGCGGTGTCGGGGCACGAATATCATGTCCGAATGACATATCCATGATCAACGCAAAAAAGGCGGGGACTTTTGGTTTTTGAAGGGAGTAAAATAATAAACGAGCAATCATAAAAATGGAAAGTATGCCTTGTGCGCCAAGTTGACAAGTCTACAAAGTAGGAAATACAAATTAGATGTGTCCAATGTTTTATTTCAAAATATATATTTGAGTAAAATGACATAAATGAAACAAATATAAAGTAATTTCATTTTTAACCAAAAGGTTGAAAATGAGAATGAAAAAGAGAATATAGCAAAGGCTAGAACACAAACATGACAGTGAAGACCAAGAAGATAGCTAGAATTTTCAACCAAACATCTTTACTATGAAGTCCCCCTTTGAACAAACCATGAAAGTCTTGTTTAAAACATGCCCGTGCTCTTTGAAAAATAAAGGCAAGAACTGTTAGTGACCTGCTAGTTTTATGAATCGTCTACTTAAAGGGCCATGGTTTTTGAAAGCAGCGGTATTTCCGAATTTCGAATTGGCGAGGGAAACTTTTTTATTCCGAAAATGCTTAAAATGTTTCTTGAATTATTTCTTACTTAAAATTAAAATTTTATATGTTATCCTAGAAAAATGTTGACTTAAAATGAGATAGTCATAAATCAGTGAAAGTCGTCTAATTCGTCCGATCTGGCAATGTCAAGCAACACTGGGCTCGACTAGTCGTTGGTTCAAGATTTTGAAAAAAAAATTAAACACAAACAAAAAAATAATTCGAAAAATAACTGTTAAATTTCAGAGTAAAAAAGTGTCCCCGCCGATTAAAAATTCGGAATTGATGCTGCGTTGAAAAACCATAGTCCTTTAAAGGGGCATGCCCACACCAATAAGTCCAATTTCAAATGTTTGAATTCCCGAACACCAGTTTTTCTTATGGAGACAAAATCAATTTGAATTCCGATATTCATTTCGACCCTTTTGGTGGACTTTTTATCAATGAAATTCAAATTGATTTTGTTTTTTTGAGAAATAAAATTACAGCTGGTTCTTTTTCATTATTTTCGTGTAAGGCAAGGGCATGCCTCTTTTAAAATAATCTATTGAGTTCTGCGTTTTTTGTGTTTTACTGATACAATTTCTAATGCGATTTTTGTGTTTTCTTTAAGGTTTTTAATCATTTCATCGGTCATTTTTTGGCTTAGCTTGTTTTCATTGGTCATATTGTAAACATTTAATTTTTCGGCTCCCGATACAGTTGGAATATTTTCAATAATGTAAGCTTCAAATTCACCAAGAGATTCCATTCTAGGAATAGCTACTGCACTATGTAACAATGGTTCAATGGAAAAATATTCCTTTTCTTCTGTTTGACCTTTTCTCTTCTCACTATTCATATTTCTTTTTTCACGCTTTACAGTAAACAATAATACTGTAATTTTTCTTATTTCGCCATAAACAAGTCCAATTTTTGTATGCGGCTGAATATTTTCATCAAAAATCAGTCATAATGACCGTATTAGAAATTTCTTCTAATGCAAGTGTTTGTGATTTACTTGACTCGGTTGGCTCTTTTAGAATGGATCTACCTGACTCTTTGCCAATATTAGGGTCAATATAGAGGTCTGGATTAATTTCATGCACACTAAAATCACCTTCCAACTTCTTGACTTCTGGAACATAGGTTTTAATGTAGGCAACAAATTGCTCCACTGATAATTTGACCAGAATATTGATTTCTTTCATAACTTTTTGTCCAATTACATTCTCGTTACCAGATTGTTGGATATCATACAAAAATATTGGCACTGTCTGCATCAATATTCCAATCATTGCATGTAGTTGAATACTTTCCATCAGTTGGTCAGTCATTCCCACGTCCAGCTGGAGTTCATTATCATGGTTTTTTGCAATTTTATATACAGTGAAATCTTTTGCAATATTAAGTTCTTCTTCAATATCTGGATATTGAATCAAATTTTGTTTTGCAAACATTTTAAATTCTTCTAAAGACAATTTTGAATTAATGTAAATTTTTTCAGTCATTTTGCACTTAATGATACTATGTTCATCAATTTCGCTAACAGCACACAAAGATATTGGCATCCTCTTCACTATTCCTATCTTCGCATGAACTTCAATATTATCCATCATTTGATCAGTCATTTCAGCCCCTAGTTGTAAACCTCCACTGATTTGTTGCATTTTGTAGACGGCATAATTTGTTTTTCCATCTTTCATCTCTTCAACATGGTCTCTAATGTAAGCTCTAAATTGACCTACAGTAGTTACAGGTGGAATTTCAATTTGTTTTTCGACTTTATGCTTTATACAGTTTCGCTCGTCAATCTCTGCAACGTCATACAAAACTATTTCAACCGTGTTGAGTATTCCAATTATCTCATCTGTTCGAATATTTTCCATCTTTTCGTCAGTCATCCTTGATTCCAGCTTTAGTTGATTATCATCGTTTTTTCTAATTTTATAGACAAAAAAATCTTTCTGAATATGAGAAACTTCTGGCAAATGTTTTTTAAAAAAAATTTCAAATTCTTTAACAGTCAATTTTACAGGAATGTAAAATCTTCCGGTCGTTTCACACTCAATTAAATTATCTTCTTTATATTTGTTAACATCACACAAAATTATTGGTATCCTCTTCACTATTCCAATCTTTGTATATGGTTGAATATATTTATTATTAAGTCTTCTCATTTGAGCGTGATCCAGTATTGGTTTTTTACTATCATTTTCCTTAATTATATAGAGATCAAAATGTTTATTTGGATTCTCTGGAGCACATTCTTTTATGTAATTTTCTAACATATCTACTGTACTATTAATATTAACTAATATTTTTTTCTCGCTTTTGTACTCTATTAATTTGTGCTCTTTGATTGTTGTAACATCATAGACAATCACAGGCACATCATCATAGGCTACTCCGACTTTATCATCATCTTTCAACTTTTTTATAATTTCATCAGTCAATTCAGTGTCTATCATAAGACCATCTTCCTCTTTTTTTAGTTTATAAACTTTGAAAGTGTGTTTAATCTCTAAATGTTTTGTTAGGATGTACCTCTTTAATTCAGATAAAGGAAAATTCGCTGGAAAATGAGTTTCTGTTATTTTTGTTGAAGTCTTTAGCAATATGTTTACATAATATAACTCTAGCCGAATTGTTTCAATTATTGCAAAGCCTGAATCTGATTCAAGATGTCTTATCGAATATTGGTCCATTACTGCACCTAGCTCTAGTGGATTAGATTTAATACTTTTTATGCTGTAAAAAGTGAAATTTTTGTTAGCACCCTCAATCTGTGGAAAATATTGTGTTAGGTTGGTTTTAAATTGATCTAATTTCAGTCCTTTGTATATCTGAATTTCCACTCCAGTATTTTCATGAGTTAAGTTTTGGGTTATAAATTTCTCCTTATTATACAGGATTATTTTTATTGTGCTATAAACCAAACCAATTTTGGTATCTGCTTTTATATTTTCCATCATTTTCTTTGTTATTTTTTCACCAACCTCAAGTTGATTGGATTCATTTACTTTCAAAATATGTTCAGTATAATTTATATCCTTTAAAACATGGTCTGGCAAAAGTGCTTTAATAAAGACTTTAAATCCTTCTAAAGTCGTTTTTACAGGAAGGTTTATTTTTTGGTTTGCAGGTATCTGCTCTATAAAATTGTGGCTAATTCGGTTGACACTGAACAATAATATCGGCACTGTCTCAACAATTAATATTGGTTTCAAAGTAAGATTTTTCGTCATTAGATTGGTAATATCTACTAGGTGCAATACGTTTTGTGAATTTTCAATCTTATTGTATGCTGCAAAATCTGCTTTCCTCTTAACCAAGTCTTCAAAATTATTTTTTAAGTATGTACTAAATTTAGTCATTGTTTTTGGGATGTTGGCAGTTTTTTTTATACGTCCTTCTATTGCAATTTTACCGAAACAGTCACTTCTGGCATTGTAAAATTTGACGTGGGTGAACTCAAAAATACCAATTTTTTGATTTTGATAATCATCAATTTTTCTATTTTCAATTATTTCCGTGCCAGGAGACAAATCATCGTTTATTTTAAAGATCTTGAACTGAAAAGAAAATTTTTTTATTGAAAATACGTTTTAAGACTGATTGTTTGTAAAAGTGAACCTATTGTATCCGATAGGGGATTTTGGGTATTTCAAATTATCGCATGTATACCCTATTTACGATACGCTAAACACGATGGCACTCTTAGTTTTGCTCTTTTTGTGTTTCATTTTCGAGATACAGACGTCGAAATTTACCTACTCGGATACATCCCAATTTGGTATATGCTAAAATTAAAAAAAAATCAAATTTTCTGTCTAAAAATCATGAAAATACAGTCGTGAAAAACGTAAATTTACAGAACTCCATAAAGGTCGCGAATTTGAAATTGCCCAGGAAAAACCTAGGCCTTCAACCAATTTTTTGATTTTCGGACTACGTTTTCTTATGACTTGCTACCTCGTTTTGGTATCAAAATGATGTGCAGTTTCTGTCTTTTCTGTTACAGTCAAGTTATAAAGAATTAACGGTGATATCAGTAATTTTTTGATGCTCACAAAAAAGACCTGAATTTTTTATATTTTTAATATTTTACGCGTTATACGGCCACTAACCCGAGTAAATTCGTATTTATTTGAAAGCTCGTTGAATTCCGCACCAGATAAGTGTTTTTATCTGCCCGAAATTTTTCTTGTATAAGAAGATACAATCAAATAACTAAACTAAGTCCAACTGTCCGATTCCGGGAAGGTTCCATGGTAAAAGCACTTTTTGAGAAAATGTTTCTCTCCTATCAAAAATCTACCGACATGAGTGCAGCTATCTACGATTCAAATCCTGGAGTGGCTACATCAATACTGGCATCTGGAGAACAGTTAATGGACAATTTGCTCTATCATTTGCTGCTGAACCACCTATTGTAGAAGACTGCAGCATTAGTCTGGTCGTTTCACAGCAAGGCTATGCAGTACGCTCAGCACCCAAGAGAAGCAAGCGAGAGATAGACATTGTCATGAGCAACCAAGCCGTAGCACAGCCAACAGCATCGCAACTAGCTTCCCGCAACAACTCTGAACTAATGCTGGACATGTTGGACTAATGTTGGACTAATGCTGGACAGATTTGCAATGACCTTGTGCAGTTCTATGGAATTCGCCTCTCTTCCAGTCAGAAGCCAGAATCCAACTTTACTTGCTAGAACTCTTCTCAAAAACAAGAATATAGCTGCCAAATGGGAACTCATTGGGAATGTACGCCCCAAAAATTGTGCCTTGGTCCCCCCTGTTGTTTTTTACGCACGTTGGCTTATATAATTTAGTTTACTTTTTTATAAAACATAATAAAATAAAACATTTGAACATTTGAGTTATTTGATGTGCGTAAAAAACAACAGGAGGGACCAAGGCACAATTTTTGGGGCGTACATTCCCAATGAGTCCCGCCAAATGGGTGCTCGAATATGTGTTAGAAGTATGGCCCTGCAGCAGTATTTTCGATGAAATCATCCGGAAAACACATGAAAAATGCTATCAAGAGATCGCAGTAAGCGTTCACTTAGATGAACAAGAATGGCACGCCTTCCTCGATTCGCTGCTAGAAACATTGGCCAAAGATAGTCATGAAGTTGACTGCAAATAT
The DNA here is from genome assembly GCA_029231635.1 of Ditylenchus weischeri. NCBI lineage: Eukaryota > Metazoa > Nematoda > Chromadorea > Rhabditida > Anguinidae > Ditylenchus > Ditylenchus weischeri. The sequence goes on along the minus strand of JAMRYI010000744.1, from coordinate 2,861 downwards.
CACCACTGGTCGGTGATTCAACTAGGAGGAAACATCTACAAACTTGATCAAAGATCTGGAAACTGGACTAAGAGCTACACTCCCAGTTTTGACAGCAGCTACACCAGATCCATACCCCTACATTGAGACTCAGGTCTTTCTCAATTTGGCTTTGACAAATCCGGAGATATTTGGAATGAATGTGAGCCAGCAAGTGAAAATGATTGAGGGCACGAAGTGGAAGAACACCAAAAGGCATCGGATTCCTAAGAACTGCACAACCCAGAAAATGACAGCTTCAGCCTAAAAGCATACTGTTTGTTTTGGTTTTGGATTGCTTTATACATTTGGATAGCCATCTGCAGCGCTTATACAACGGCCGATTTCCTTTGGAACTACTTTACATGGCCGCACAAATTGATTCAGCTGAATGTCTACTTGCTCTGGTCCCCAATCTCATGGCTCTGGACGAAGATTCAACCATGCTTGTTGGCTGCTTACCGAGGATGCATTGACCCAAATACGCATGACAAGCCAACTGAAGAAGAAGAATCTTTTCCGATGACAACTCTGCCCACTTTGCATGAGGAAGGATAAGTCTTGAAGTCCAGAACAAGATTTTTAATTTTGTGAATTTTGTAAATTTTTAATTTTTCTTTGTCGGGAGTGTTAGTCGGGATGCATATTTTATTTTTATTTTATTTTATTTTATTGATTGTTGTATTTGCTGTGCACTAGGCACTTTACATAGCTGACTGTGGGAGGTTTACTCTGCCTCCCCTGCACACAGTCTCTCTTCTTATTGTAATCATGGAGGAGCAATGTATGTTAGTTTTAGTTGTGAAAAATAAAGAGCTTTATTTCATGTGCTCTGACATTCTATCAAAACAATGTTGAATCAATGTGCTGTTTTGCAAGACCTTTATTTATTTAAAGCTTTATCGTGCTTTCCCCCAACAACTCCCCCAACCAACAAATTAAAATAATCGCAAAAATAAATTTTTCTGGTATATCTTGCCCAGCGTAAAATTCTGAACAAATTGCTCGTATTAGCACAAACCGGCTTTCAAGCGTTAAAGATTCTTCGCAAAATCTACATGAAATCACAAAACCAAGCTGCAACCACCCAAACTTCTATGAATTCTTTTGGGTGGTTTTGAAGTCAAATGGTTTTGGCTTAAATTTTTGTAAATTTGCTTGCTGTCTTGGGAGTTCTTGTACTAGTTTTGGTCAAAAAAAAATAAAAAATAAAATTTGCCTTGGTCCCCCAAGCAAAAATAAGTCGCTGGGGGTAAAGTGTAATTTGGCCAGCAGAACTCTTCTCGCGTTAAAAATCACCAAATTATGATTACCCTGATAAAATAACATGTCCTGGTTGAAACCAGTAATCTACTAGTGAAATTGAAACTTTTGAGGGCGCAAGCCCAACTTAGCCAGTGTCAAAGAGAATTAATAAATATAGATCTTTTTCATTATATAATTAATAAAGCTAACTAAAATATATATATATATATATACCTCTTGCATGTGCTGAAGCTCAAGAACACATGAAATAGCAAATGCTTTAAAATCTTTAACACTAATAGCTTTTGGAATTTTAATACTTTTTTCTCTTAGCTCCTGCTTATTGTCTTCTTCCATGTAAAAATATAATTTCAGATGGTCATCTTGAAATTTTATAGTTGATTATTAATTGTATTGAAATATTTTCGAAGTTATAGTTTATTTTATTGATATGTCTTGAACATGAACTAATTTAATTTTTTAGATACCGTAATTATTCTAATAGAAACCCCGTCTCTAATAGCAACCAACACCAATCCATCCACACCAACCCCCATTTTTGACTAAGATTTCAGAATTAGGGTTATTTTTGATTGACAATTTTAAGATTTTTAGAGGATTGAAAAATAGTAACCCGGGGTTTCTATTAGAATAATTACGGTATACTGTATATCAAATACAGTGTACAGTCAACTATCGATATAGTGCGACTCTCGGTATAGTGCGTCTTGTTCGATTATTTGGTTGGTTTACTTTAAATATAAAGCAACTATACCCTCGCTTTAGTGCACTTTCGCTATAGTGCGACTTTCAATATTTGCGCCTTTTCTCCGTTCCTGATCGAAATCGCACTCTCAACATAGTGCGACTGTCATATTTTTCATTGCAATAAAGTTATCAAATGGTTTCGTATACAGTCAACTTTTACTATACATTCAACTCTCGATACACAGTCAATACTCCATACACAGTCAACTCTCGCTATATAGTCAACTCTCGCTAAGCGACCGCACTATATCGAGATATTTCATCGGTTAAAGTATTTACAGGTTGCTTTTTGGAATATTCAGTGATTAATCTATGGAAAACAAATACATTTACATTTTAGAAATCTAAATCAAACTTCTAACACAGCAAAGTCACAGCCATTGCGTGCTCTATCAAAGAACTTTATGCAGTCTACCGGTTCTTGCAATTTTTGTGTAAATCACAGCCGTAAAAATGTTTGTTTCACTTAATTGCATGACAATTTACAGTGTCAAAGGTGTTTACAATAACAATTCAATAGGTTATAATTGAAAAATAGCTAAAAATACTTAAAATATTTGATACTCTCACACTCAAAAATTGTTGTGTAAATGGGTTTTATGCAGGGCTCCCAAGCGTCCTTTATTCAAAGATTTATCCTTTATTCAGGAGCTCAAATCTTTAGAATTATTGAGATTTCACGTCAAAATCTTTATTTTTGGTATTTAAACTCTAATAAGCACTGAATGAAATAATACTTTTTAACTAAAGGATGTAACTGAAATGTCCCGGCCATACCTGCTGCGCCGCCGCGCTTTCGCCAAGCGCCAGCACCGCCGGCGCCGGCAACG